>CAUYQG010167782.1:0-11342 GCA_963574415.1 Tarsius wallacei | reverse complement strand
CTGAGCCACTGAGCCCTTTTAGAGGCCCATATCCCATCAGAAACCTGGTTCATTGCAATCCTGTTCATTCTTGCTATAATCCTCTATCCTCCAGAGGATTCCATAGCTCTACTCAATCCTCTGACCCTTGGAGTTCTTCTGTCACCACTCCTCTTCCATGAGGCAGGGTCCTAGCAGCACCTTCCTTGCCCCACTGCAGGAGTATTCCATCTGGGGGTACCTGTGGAGGCCTTGTTCTTCGTTGGGAACCAGCTCATTGCCACTAGCCACACGGGACGGATCGGGGTGTGGAATGCGGTCACCAAGCACTGGCAGGTCAGAGCTCTGGCCAACCTGGCTGGCCTCTTCTCAGGTTTCCAGATAGTACAGACCCAGGGAGGGGTTCCCTTCTGCCCCTGCCCTGCCTACAGAGAGCCAGAGAACCCAGCAGTTGGCCTGAGCGTGGGGATGTTTGTGATAAAGGCCGAAGGAGAATCAGGGAGGCCTTCCTGGAAGAGGAACTGACATGGAGGATGGGATGGGTTTGGAAAGGAGGAGAGGGAGTTCTCCAGGCACTGGGTGGGGAAGCAAGTGAGGGGAGATGGTTTAGGAGGTAGGAACGCAGAGAAAGTCATGGAAACATCCATCACTCTCTCTGCACCCCCCTAAAGCTGTATCAAAATGTTAAAAAAATAAAATTTTAAGAGTTGTTTCTCTCCTATTAAAGTGTGAGTGTTTGAGGCCAGGTGTGGTGGTTCACGCCTGTAATCCTAGCACTTTGGGAGGTGAAAGCAAGAGGATTGCCTGAGCCCAGTGGTTCAAGACCAGCCTGGGCAACTTGGCAAGACCTCGTCTCTACAATAAATTAAAAAATTAGCTGGGTGGCACATGCCTGTAATTCCAGCTACTTGGAAGGCTGAGGCAGAAGGATCTCCTGAGCCTAGTAGGTCAAGACTGTGGTAACTGTGAGCATGCCACTGTACTCCAGCCTGGGTGACAGAGTGAGCTCCTACTCAAAAAATAAAGTGTGAGTGTTTGAGAGAGAGAGAGAGACAAACAGAGGCATAAAGACAGAGATAGAGAAAAAGACAAATAGAAACAGAAATTTAGAAAGTGGTGACAGAGAGGGGTAGACAGGGTGAAGCCAGGTCTGAACAACTGTGGCAGAAGAAGGGATACAGAGAGATGGATGGAGATGAATTGGGGAAATGTCAGAAGTGGAGTCAAGGCCAGGCACGGTGGCTCAAATCCCAGCACTTTGGGAGGCTGAGGCAGGAGAATCGCTTGAGCCTAAGAGTTCGAGACCACCCTGAGCAACAGAGTGATACCTCATCTCTACAAAAAATGAAAAAACTAGCCAGATCTGGTGGCACATGCCTGTAGTCCCAGCGACTGGGGAAGCTGAGGCAGAAGGATCACCTGAGCCCAGGAGGTCGAGGCTACAGTGAGCTGTGATCGTGCCACTGCACTCCTGCCTGGGTGACAGAGTGAGATCCTGACTCAAAAAATCAAGGAAGTACAGAGTCAAGAAGAAGTCAAGAGAGATGCACAGAAGGGAGTCAAGGGCAAATCAGGCAGGACAGAAGTAGAGATGGGCCTGGGGTGGGCAAGACTGGGGTGCAGTGGTAAGTTCTGGAGAGGGCGTGCTGGGAGGGGTCACATTGGAAGCAGAGGGGCTCCCAGCCACAGCCTGTCCTGCCCTGCCCCCCAGGTCCAGGAAGTGCAGCCCATCACCAGTTACGATGCAGCTGGCTCCTTCCTCCTCCTAGGTTGCAACAACGGCTCCATCTATTACGTGGGTAAGCAGCAGCCTGTGCCCCGGGTGCCTCCCCAGGAAATAGGTGGGGAGGGAAACAGGCAGGACATCTTCAACAATCCCGCGCTACCCTTCCTGCTCACCTCAGATGTGCAGAAGTTTCCCCTGCGCATGAAGGACAATGACCTCCTTGTCAGCGAGCTCTACCGAGACCCGGCGGAGGATGGGGTCACCGCTCTCAGTGTCTACCTCACCCCCAAGACCAGTAAGCTGTGACACGGTTTCCCCCTGCCATCACCAGCAGCCCCAGCTCCAGCCTGTGTCTGTCTCCCCACTTGTGTAGCCTGACCTGGGGCACTTATCACAAGCGGGGACAGATTCAACTCTCAATGAGTCATTCAAGAAGTAGTTACTGAGCACTCCTGTATATAAACATTGTTTTAGGTGCTGGATGGTTGCCAGCCCCTTCACCAGGGGCAGAATGGCCACTAGTGGTTAATCTTTGCTTCTTTACCATCTCTGTGATTAGGGCATGAAGTTTATATGTCCATATAACAGAGGGGAGGCGGGGCATGGTAGCTCATGCCTGTAATCCCAGCGCTTTGGAGGGCCGAGGCGGGAGGATTGCTTGAGCCCAGGAGTTTGAGACCAGCCTAGGTAACATAACAAGATCTCGTCTCTACCAAAAAAAAAAAAGGCACAAAACTTGGCCAGGCATGGCAGCACGCACCTGTAGTCCCAGAACTCTGATGGCTGAGGCAGAAGGATCACCTGAGCACAGGTGTGGTGAACCTGTGAGGCTGTGATGAGCCGTAATTGTGCCACTGCACTCCAGCCTGGGTGACAGAGTGAGACCCTGACTCAAAAAAACCCAAAAAAACAGAGAGGATGTATGTTTTACAGTGGATGAAGCTGAGGTCGCTTACTTGAGACAGTTTTTTGATTGCTATTTTCTTGACATTCCTCCCTTCTGACAGCCCTTGGAAACTGTGAATCTACTTTCTGTCTGCACTTAACTTATTCTGGACATGTTATGTAAATGGAATTATGCAGTATGTGGCCTTTTGTGTCTGACATTTTTCACTTAGCATAATTTTTTGCTATGGTTAATGCTTTCTGGGTCTTCAGATACCTTTACCTACCCTAGATTTAAAAAAAAATTTCCCCCTGTATTTTCTTTTTTTTTTTTTTTTGAGTTGGAGTCTTACTCTGTCACCCAGACTGGAGTGCAGTGGCCGCTCCTGGCCACTCCACTGCAGCCTCAACCTGCTGGGCTCTGGCGATCCTTCCGCCTCAGCCTTCCAAGTAGCTGGAACTACAGGTGCGTGCTACCACGCCCGGCTAATTTTTTGATTTATTGTAGAGATGAGGTCTCGCCAAGTTGCCCAGGCGGGTCCCCCCCTGTATTTTCTTCTAGAAACTTTATAGTTTTAGCTTTTGCATGGTGGTCTCTGTTCTATCTCAAATTGACTTTTATGTATGGTGTGAGGTAGGGATTCAAGCTCTTTTTTTTTCTTTTTAGCAGAAATAATAATAGACCTAGCTTCATGACACGTTATCACCTCTATTACAAGAAGAAATTCTATGTTAGGCCCCTTTCTTTTTTTTTTTATTTATTTTTTGAGTTGGAGTCTCACTCCATCGCCCAGGCTGGAGGGCAGTGGCACACTCACAGCCACCCCAGCGTTGACCTGCTGGGCTCTGAAATTCCTTCTGCCTCAGCCTTCCAAATAGCCGGAACTACAGATGTGTACTGCCATGCCCGGCAAATTTTTTTTTAATTGTAGAGAAGAGGTCTCACCAAGTTGGCCGGGCTGGTCTCGAACCTGTGGGCTCAGGCAATCCACTCGCCTCAGCCTCCCAAAGTGCTGGGATTACAGACTGAGCCACCGAGCCCAGCCATGTTTTCTTAATAAATACTACATTTCAGTGCTTGTGCTAAGTGCTAGAAAACTTATAATTCAATTTCTCATAATGTGAGGGTTTTGGATATAATTTATGATGACAGAAAATTCAATTTCTTCACTTGCCAGATATTATATAATGTACTTCATTATTAGTGTCTTATTATTAAGCTTGTAACAGTTAACTTTTGATAAAATGATTTGAGTCGTGGTCTAACATATATTCATGTATGATTTTAAATACTCCAACTACAAAAGAAAATAATGCAATACCATCAGCTAAATATTTATAAATATCCATTTTATCAGTATTCTAGGGAACATCAGAACTGAACCTTTTGTCTCAAAGTACTACATAAGGCTTCAGCTATTATGGATCAAGACCTCTTGTCAGAATGCTTTCAATATGCTTTATGATACTGTCATATTTTCTTTAAGTTATAGAAGAAAATGACTTTTATTCTTGATATGAGAAGTAATGTCTCTTGACTGATGTGATGTAAAAATTCTAATATATCAGACTCTTCCAAATTAGAATAGCAAAACACAATGTTTTTAGTCATAAGTGAATGTGTCCCAGGCACAAATTTGTATTTATAATGCAACTGGATTTATGTCCCTATGTTAGACTCCATAAGTGACTCATTCTCATATGAAAGGTTATTATCTGCAAGCAGAATATAGTTATCCTCAGATTTTCATTGTTTTCCCATTTATGATTAAATATTTGTATTCCATCTTTATCTCCTAGTTTTCATTTTTACTGCTCCATCTGGTGATCAATCATGTCTTGTGTTTTTAAATAGTAATTTGTAGAGGACTTAAAACATGTCCATTTTTTACATTGTCAGTAATAAAAAAAAGTATTGCTTGTGGTGTCTTCTGGGGAACATATTCATGTCATGCTCATCTGGGTCACTGAAAGATTTATGAAAAGGAAAAGGTTAAAGGGCAGACATTTTTAATGCCAAAAATCTGATCAATACAATAAGGAATTGCATTGCTAGGCCTATTTATTTTTTCTTTCCTCACGGAAACAGAAAATGGGGAATGCAATCTCACAGGATGGAAATAACCTGTGGTGAATTTTTGCCATCCAGATCAACTTTAAGTCCAAATGGTTCATTCATCTTAGACTAGATCTTGGTACAGCCCAGTGAACTGATGTTCTCAAAATCAGGCACAGAGGCTCTGAAGCAATGCATCACATTTGCATCTATGATTTGCTTAAAATATTCCATTTAGCCTTTCCTCCCAGGAAACAAAGCCAGCAGTATTTGATTATTGAATAGCTCTTTTTGGATGCTTAGTTTGAGGAGATTTTATTAAGATTATGGGAAACTTGAATTTTACAGAATGAATCATGGGCTGTATTTCAGTTTTGATTTGTCTCCAAGGGTTGAGATACACGAGGGACTAGGATACATTATATATTAGCTCTATTTTAGCATGCCCTTATTGCAGTCGCAGGCAGGATCAAATGCTTTGGAGAGAAAGATTGCATTGTTAGAATGAGAGTTGCAAAAAAGGAATGAATCTAGAGTAATAGCATGCACTGTTTTTTATGTAGAGAAGTAAATTTTAATTGTATATTACTATGGTTCCAGTCACAATGATCAATTTAAACAATGGTTTAAGGGGAATATCTAACCAAAATATTCAGAAAGAGGTTGCTAGCTAACTCCTCTATGTGTAAAACAAGTTTTGGGATGTGTGTGCACACATACACACTCAGAGACACACATACACACTCCTCTCTGATCAACTGGCACTTAAGGAACATCACTGTGTGCAGAAAAGCATTCATATCACTATGAAGCAAAGATGTAAGAGTACATTTTTCCCAGAAAAGAAGAGCAGGAGAAGAATGGAATAAACCCCTTTCTTGGATTCTAAGAAAGCAGAATGGCCTCCTGCCTCTGACTTGTGTTGCTGGGGTATTGGGGAAGGAAATGAGTGAATCATCTCCTGCTAACCATCAAACAGGGCCTCAACCCAATCTTAGTCTCTTGCCTTCTTATATTCTTCTTGTTCTTCTGTGAGGCAGTAGCTTTCCAGAGTTTATCAGAGTGCTCAGCACATGTTAAGTTCTTACACAGACTTAAGTTGATGTAATTCTCAATACTAAAATGTCACAACAAATAATATTTGGGAGGATTTTTTTGTGTTCATATTCAATAGTGACTTCTTAAGAGTGTCCTTTTCTGGCCTTTCCACCTAAAATAGTACTTTCTGTCATTCTCTATCCCTTCCCTAAATTACCCTGGTTCGGTTTTTTTGTCATAGTATTTTGATCACTTTTTGAAACTGTTGTAGACCTGTTAGTTTATTTTCTCACTCTTCCTAGGAAAATACAGGATGCATAGAGAAGAAGTGTGTTTTGTTCCTCTCTGCCTTATGGAAGAAGGCAGTGCTGACATTAGAGATACTAAATCAGTACTTGTTGAGTTACGATACAGATCCAAAGCCGAGGATTGAGTTGCAAGTGATGCATAAAGGACATGTTCCCAGGAGAACCCAGAAAGGGGAGAAGGGGACAAGGAGCAGAACCAGAAAGGGGGAAGGAAACAAGGGTGATTTCTGGTGGAGCCCAAGACACAGGTAGTTTTCACAAGGCGCTCTGAAATGTCAATTTCAACTCAAAGTTCCTCACCTGGAAGTGAAGGAGCTGAGCTTTTATGCTTCCCGCTATTAAGGGCCTTGGCTACTAGCAGACTTTGAAGGTGGGAGGGGAGGTGGTAAAACTCCTCTCCCAGTTTTTGTTACCACATATGCTACTTACTTTTCTTGAGTCACCTCCCTCTTTAGATGATGTCTATTAACTAAGTCGAGCAACTTGTGGAGCAAAAGAAGGAAAGAGGACCATCTACATTCCTATTAAATAAAACACATTTAAAAGTAGCCTAATCTTCATCCAGCATCATCAGTTTTGCAAAGCCTTGTCCTATGTGGCATTGATATTATTTGATCCTCAAATAACTCATGACAGGAGTTAAAATAACCCCTCTTTCTCTTTTTCTCTCTCCATAGTTTGAAAACATGAGATCCTGACAGGTTAAGTTTTAGCAGTCGAGCCAAGATTGAAAAAGGCACTTGATTGCAGAAATAATTTATGTTCTTACTGCTGTACCAAGCTTTCACACAAAGAGACTATTCTGCCTTTATTTTCTTTATCACCAAGATTCTAAAAGTAAAAAATTTCAGGTCAAGTAAGTGGGAAAGAAGAAATCAAAACAGATTAATGAGGAAAATGTTAATGACAGAAAGAGGTTGGAGGCTTTCCAATCACAATGAGTGGAAGCTGCCGATTCCATCTGTGCTTGAGAGTAGTGCACCACTACGCCACCCCTGCTACTCTCCCCTCTGTTGGGCCCTTCATACTTGCCATGAGAGTTATCTTTATTCAACTGAAGCCTACTCTAATCTCTGCACTGTAAGATTTTCAAGATTTTACTGATGGAAAACAATTTGAGAAATAACATTTGAAGAATAGTAGTGGGCTTTAATGGTCAATGATGAGTGAAAAGAAGTATTTGTTTGGAACAAAACAGAACCCAGAAAACAGCTGATGACCTACATACTAGCTGGAATGACTTTGCCTTCAGGTTATAAAAGCACTTTGTGTCTATTTATTTGTTTGGCTACTGTGAAAATAAAACACTTCTATGCAATCAAAATCAGAACTTCTGAAAGATGAAGTTTTTAAAACACCTAATTATGTCAGTACTTCACAACTATAAATACTGGTGTTTTTCTGAACTCCTCTTTCATATTTAAAATTAGGGGCAACGTAAAATTTTAACCTATTCTTGGTAAATAAACCAAGTGTAAATATGTTGATATTCAAGTTAGTTGTGCATTTAGATGTTTTTGTACTAAATTTCGCAAAATATTTTTAAAAATTGATGAGATTGTTAAAAAAAGGAAGATAGTTTAAAACTTTCTTCAACAAAGGATATTGTGAGTAATAATACTATATTGTGTGTAAAGTTGTTTTCTAAGTCGTTTTGTATACCTTATTTTATCCCACATTCTTTTTTTTTTCAATTTCTACTTAAAAAGTACAATTTATTAAAATTGTAGAATCAGCCGGGCACAGTGGCTCATGCTTATAATCCCATCACTCTGAGAGGCTGAGGCAGGAGAATCACTTGAGTCCAGGAGTTTGAGACCAGCCTGAGCAACATAGCGAGATCTCACCTCTACAACAATAAAAAAAATTAGCCTGACTTGGTGGCGCACACTTGTATTCCCAAATACTTGGGAGGCTGAGTTGGGAGGGTCTCCTGATCCCAGAAGTCCGAGGCTATAGTGAGCCATGGTAGTGCCTCCAACCTGGGTAATAAAGTGGGACTTTGACTAAAAAACACATAAATAAATTCTAGTATCACAGAAATTTAGAGCTGGCAGGGAAATAACTATTAATCTTATATTAGCTAGAGGAAAATGTGGCTTAGGGAGTTGTCTTACATCGCAGGACTCTGAAGTAGCCAAGTAGCTACAAGAACCATGTCACAAAGATTGATGTTCTGAGTTGCAGCCCTTACATACTTTTCTTTTTTCTACTGTAGCTTCTGAGGCAACTTTGAGTCAGTCCTTGATTATTTACTTCTGGCTCTGATAGACCACTTCAGGAACACTTACATGGATTTCCTGTCTCCACATTGGATTGTCTCAAGTCTCCTCCTCTTTAATTTTATTTTTTGACTGATTAATTTTGAATCTAGCTGAAGCCATGGACCTTAGCCTGTCAAGTTCTATTTGTTGGGACTCCACTATTAGACACTTAGGGTGAAGAGTCTGGAATTGGGGTTGAGTACTGAAGTGGGATGAGATGTTTCTCAAATACCCCTCACATACCCATTACTGCCCAGCAGTACATTGTTGCAATGTAAATGCGCAGGAGTTCACGCCTATAATTCCAGCACTTTGGGAGGCGGAGGTGAGAGGATTTCCTGAGCCCATGTGTTCAAGACCAGCCTGGTCAACTTGGCGAGACCTCATCTCTACAAGAAATCAAAAAAAGTAGCTGGGCATGGTGGTGTGTGCCTGTGGGGCTGAGGCGGAAGGACAGCTTGAGTCTAGCAGGTCGACGCTGCGGTGACCATGAATGTGCCACTGCACTCCAGCCTGGGTGACAGAGTGAGACTCCAACTCAAAAAAATAAAAATAAATAAATGTGCAAAAATGTGTTATGTGCAAATGATATATAACATTAGTCAACTCATATTATTTTTATATTAGTAACTTTTATGACTTTATTACTATGGAAATCACTTAAATGTGTGATTATCTACTTAACAAAAAAACAGTATTTTCTGACTGACTAAACTGGTTATGCAATATTGAAAAAGAAAGTTGCATAGAACATCCATCACTCCCCCCGGGAAAGTCAAAAGGTAGCAAACAACTTGTAGTAGATTTTACTTTGAGCATCTTCTCCTATCAATAAGTATACCTTGAAAATATATTTTATAATGGCTATAATCACCCATCATTTGAATACACTCTCTTCTGTTTATTGGAAATGTCAATCATTTGAAATATTTTTAGATTGTTTCTATAAATAACAATCAGCAAAAATCTGTATACATATATTTTTTGTCAAAACAGGACTATTTCATTAAATTTCAAGACATTTAATTATTGGTTCAAAAGGTAAGAATGTGCTTAGGAGTCTTGAAACATATTGCCTGGCTGCTTTCCAGAAAGCTGTATTAGTTTTGTATTCTCAGTCATAATATGTGAAACTAGATCACAATATCCTTGACAAATTTGAATATTTTGAAAAATCCTGGATGAATCCATGGGTAGAAAATTACATCTTTTTGTTTTAATTTTGAATATTGAGCATATTATGTATTAATCATGTACATTTCTACAATGCAAGTGTTTTACTTTTATTAAAAACATAATCCCTCTTTCTTTTTCAATATTGCATAATCAGTTTACCCAGCCAGAAATGCTATTTCTTAGACTGTTGTTGGGCAGATAATTACACACTGAAGTTATAAACAAAGTAATGGAGTCATAAAAATTGCTAATATAAAAAAAATGAGTTGAATAATGCTATTATACCTCATGGGCATATTATACATTATTGGATAATTTGCATTGTAGTCCATTAACCTATTTGGAAATGAATTTCAGCTTCACAATTGATTATGCATGTATTTGTGACACTTTTTGAAATATTTCATTGTGACTTTTTTTCTCCCTTTTGCAATTTAACCGAATGTTCTGTTTTGCTTCTGCACTGGAGTCTACGCAACTTAGATTAGGAGCATTGATTTAAAAAAAGCCTCTATTAGCTCTTGACTTCTATTATATCAAGCAGCATGTATTGCAGAATCCTCAGTACCCATTTACTGACTGATTAGGTGAAGGGATTGATATAATCTCTGCAGGACACAATCGTCTTCATCATCTGGGAGGCATGAGAACACAGCAGTTATACCAGGGTCATCCCGTAAGCATGGTCTTTAGATCACACCTGGTTCACAAAGATTTAAGTATTAGACATTGTCAGAGGTCAACAAGACTTTCCCTGGAAATAAAGCAGAAATACATGAGGTGCAAATGTGCATACAGGCACACACAGGAACTAGTCTTGACTGATGTTATTCTGCTTGCTTTCTGGAAGATTGCACTTCTATCTCTCTAATCCAGATCTTTTTCTGACCCAAACCATCAAGTCAACCCAATTTCAGGTTTTATAATCTCTCTTCTTCCTTCCTTCATCTGCATCCTTTTAGCTTTTTCTGAGTTAAAAAATATATATCTATTCTACATTAATTCTGCCTAGGACTGATCCATTTCCAGGCATTTATTTTTACTATTGGAGTTTCTCTTTGCAAATATTTTCTCCCTACTGCAGAAACTGCATATGAATTCAGTGTCTCACCTTACTTTGCTCTAGTTTTTTCAGCACGGTTCAGCTCTGAGTAAAATGCTCCTGAAATACCATGGCAGCTACAGCTTAGCATATAGCGTCTTCAGCAGGAACTGACCACGACCCCAGTCTAACTTGATCTGGCACCTGACATACTTTATGTAATATTGTGACAACAGAAATAACTTGGCACCATCTCATAGGATGAAAAGAATCATGTAGGTCAGAAGCTGCGTGTTTATTTGCATTTGTTACAATGTGTCAAATTGTGAAAATTTCGCCTCTCTCAACCTCTTCAGTGTTCCCTGAACACTGCTTAGGATCCAGCATAAATCAGTAGCTAGCCACCAGAAGTGTAGCTCTAAAGAGAAAGCCCCAAAAGAAGCAGAGTTGAGCCTGGGTTGATGCATGAAATGATAATTCAAAATTAACCATGAACCTCATTGCTTCCAAATCAGAGTGATTAAATTTTTGTCTTTCCAAAAAGCTTTCTGTAATAGGCAAATATTGAAATAATTGAGTTTTTACCCTTCTGAAGTTTTTTTTTTTTTTTTTTGGTAGTTGATTGATCTTTTTTTTTCACTTTTAAAAGCCAGTGTCATCTATAAACTTCTTTTTAAAAATATCCTTTCTTTTTCTTTCTTTCTTTTTTAAACAGGATTTTGCTATTTTGCCCAGACTGGTCTCAAACTCCTGGGCTCAAGCAATCCTCCTGCCTCCACCTGCCAAGTAGCTGGGACTATAGGTATGAATCACCACACCCAACAACTATAAGCTTTCTTAAACCAACATATATGATCTTTCATGATTT
>CAUYQG010167781.1:0-11568 GCA_963574415.1 Tarsius wallacei | reverse complement strand
AAATTAAAAAATCTGTTTCCTGCTGGTGGCCAGGACTTCAAAAGCAGTCCTCCTGTGGTGGTCGAGGGTGTGAGCAGAGCGACCCTGTTGCCCAGCTGCCCCCAGCACTCCTATTTATACCTCTCAATTAAGTGTCTCCTTTTTTGGACAATGCCACTGTCTTGGCTCACTGCAACCCTCGGTCATTGTGTCTCTTTAGCAGGGGCGGGGAAGAAAAGCAAAACAGCAGCTCTGTCTGCCCGGTGCTCTAACTCTGGATGCCTTGCTCCCCTCCGGGCACTTTCCAATGTCCCATCTAGCCAAGCTCTTGGCCGGTTTCTCCAGAATGGGGAGCTGGCCAGCTGTGCCTGTCTGGTAAGCTCTGGCCTCTTCCAGGCTGGTTGTTCCCCCAGCCAATTCCCAGGGGCACACGGCATCTTCCTGCCTGAGGAACCCCACCTTCTAGAGCCTTGGGGGAAGGAATGACTGGGTACTGCCAGCACGTTGGCTTGTTGAATCGCATCCTGCTCAAGTTCTTCGAAGTCAGCAGGGCAAGTACTCAATGTGCCCGTTCTCCAGAGAGGAGGGACACAGCTCAGACAAACCTGCTTCTTGGGTCCAGCAGGGAGCTTTGTCTCCCCTTCATTCCTAATGCACTGATTTATTCATCACTTGCTTACTTCCCAAAGGGATCCCTGGTACCTTCCAATAAAGGCCCATGTTCAACTGTTCCACAGAAGACAAAGAGCAAAACGGGAAGGTGAAATCAAACCAAGCTCCCTCCAGGACACCTGACCAAAGAAAGCTTTGCTGTTGGCATAAAACTGGACTGTGGGTTCCCAGCAGTTCAAAGTTGGGTGCACACGGGTGGCTGGAGGTGGAGCACACGTGAAAAGCTAGGCCCCCGCTTTCCTCATGAAGCAAACACACACAGCAAGCACCTACTGTATGCAGCCACTGCGCTACATGCTGGACACAGGTAACTGAGATACAGCCCTGCCCTCCAGGGGAGACAGAAGGGTTAGGACAACTATGGCAGGTGAAAAAAGAGCTCACTCAAGGGAGGTCACTCTGTTCCTTCCAGAGGAAGGAGACACTGAAGAACAAGTAGCAGTGCCACCTGGCATTTGCCCAGATACAGCCATGAGTACAGGTGAGGTTCACCCACTGCCTGTCAAGCAGTCCCTGCCTCCAGGAAAGGCTCAGGTCCCAGGAGAGAGCTCTTCTCTAATTCAGAGACTACCACTGGGTAAGGCAGCCAGGCCTACTTGCCCAGCAAGTGGTTACCTCAACAGCAGGATGTGAGGAGACTGGGAACCAGGTCTGACTTGAAGCATGAAGCTGGCAAGTGGGGGCTGTGGTAGATCCAGAGCATCTGGCTCCTGGTCCCGGACACTCACCACGAGACCCTGCTGCCTTCCCCAGCTGTCATGGCCTCCAGGTCAGGCATTTCCCTGATATCTGTTGATATGGGAAAGACCCCAAACAGCCAACAACCTGCCTTCAGGATACTCACAGTCTGGTGATGGTTGTGTGTGTGTGCACATACACACACACGCATGCATAAGCACACACACACAGACATGTGCGAACCTGTCTGTGCACAAATATATACACACATACAGTGGTGGCTCATGAATGCCAGGCTGAGGAGGACAATCTGTGTCTCATCAATAAGACAGAATCCCTGCAGACTCTCCTGGAAGGCTAGAGGCAACAGAGAGCACGACCTCTCCTCAGACGAGCCAGGTGCTGGCCACACCTTAGCCCTCAGGACTGAACAGACAGCCAAAATGGTTTACAGAAATCCTAACCACATCATAATGTGAGGTGGGAGAATGAACCCAACAGGCAGCAAATCAGTCCAATCTCCTCCATGAGACCATCTTCCTTCCATTCCTAGGAGGAAGTATCTAGGCCCAAGAGGAGGCCTGGCTAGCTCAGTCTAGCTACTGGTTTCTTCAGTGGCTTCTGCCAGCCTGAGGATAAGGTGAGCAGGAAGGACCCCAGTCCTCCGAGGTCCTCCCAGCAGGGCCCAGGAGCCAGCAGCCCTCTCTTGGCATCTGATGGTCAGCCAGGTGGCATGTGCAGCTAGCAGAGGGCAGTTGGCCTGAAACTCCAGGCCACACGTCCCTAAGTAGACAGGCTTGGGTCTCCATCAAGCATCCCATGAGTCGGAAGCCAACTGTAGCAGGGGAGTGTTTATCCTCCATAAAGCCATTCCTGTGGGGCTGTTTCTTTCCTGTCCCAGTAAATGAACAATCTGACCTAGGAGAACATGGTCAGCAAATGCCAAAACCCTACAAAATGTGGAGGTGTGAGGACAGTACTATCAGGTGGGGGTGAGCTACACCAAGTCCAGGGAGGATGGCCGCCAAGAGAAAGGCTGAATCTCTCCTCCAGACACTCTGCAACAATGCTGTCTCAAGTCATTCACTCCTCCCTCCCCTTCCTTGCTCATTCCCTTGCCCCCTTGCTGGTTTCGTACACACTTTCTTAGCTCCCACAGAGGCCCAGGCACTGTAGGAGGGATTGGTCTTACAAAGGCACATGTGCCTTCTAGGAAAACAGACACCCAAAGTTAGTCCTGTTTTCTATAGTAAAGGTTCTTTGGGGAGGGTTAAATTTGGCACGTGTGGAGCACTCTAGGACCTGGGTGGAGAAGGTGGGTGGTTATTTTGGGAAAGGGTCCATGGACATTGGCGGTAAGACTTGGCCCAGTGGAGAAGACAGGGGATGGAGTCTTAGGAAAGGCCTAGAAGCAGGAAGAAAATCTATTTTTTTCTTTCTGCTACTCAGAGAGGTTAAGCAAATTACCCAGTCACACAGCTCCTAAATAGAAGAGCAGGAATTTAACATTGTGACTTGAAAGGCATGCTGTTACCCATCATGCCAGTGGGTTTACCCAAGGGCATAGGAAACCTGCAGTCTTCTGTCAGGGTCGGGTGGAGGGGAGGTGAATGATGAGGGAACCACAGGCAGTGGGTAGGCCCACTTTACCTTTGCTAGAAGTCTCAACTTTGATGTCTTCAGAAAAGTCAAGAACCTTCTAAGTGCTAAGAACAGGAAGGAAGAAAACAGCTAGAAACAGAGGACAAACAAGAGGCTACTACACCAGTCCAACTAGGAATTCGAGCATCAAGGCAATGGGATGGAGAAGAGCGGGCAGATCCAACCAACTGGGGACAGGAATTCTGCAGAGTTTCTACCTGGCAAGGCTGGTAAGGCCACTGTGGGAAACAGGAATCCCGAAAGGGGATCAGGGATGAATGGAATGTTAACACAGCAATAGGCAAGCAAGGCTGAGAACAGTTCCTCTCAAATGAGCACAAAGGGTGGCGGAACGCCTGTTGATCCCCAAAGCCCAAGAGAGTGAGTCTCCTGGCTGGCCAAGAGAGGGGATCAGAAGACCACCAGGGGTGGGAGCTCCCTACGCACCCCACGTTCCCATTCTAACGCCCGTCAGCTCTGTCTATGAGAACTTCTCACCAACACAAGCCCCACCCAGAACACGCCTGAGATGATCTCGTGAGCAGGGCGGCCCCATGCACAGTCAGGCAAAGAGACAGCCAGTATGACATTCATGCCCATCTGCTGCCTTCCGAAAGGCCCTGCAGGGGGAGCGGAGAGAGAGGACAGACAGCAGGGGAGCGAGAAACCATCCTCAAAAGGAGCGGAGAAGAGACAGGTGGACAGCGGGGACAGCTGCCGGCCTGGGGAGTTCTGACAGGTGGTGTGAAAGTCATCCCGTGATGAGCCGTCACCAAGAGCAGCCTGCCCCAGTCCAATGCTGCAGGTGAGAGAAGCCCCGGACGCTCCTGCCTCCTGCCGTGCTACCTGAGCCCTGGCACTGACATCATGGGATGTAGAGGCTGTTTATGGTACAATCTAGGTCCTGGGTTGGACACTTGAGAAACAGTCTCATTTCTCCCTGGCACACAGTGGGTCTGTCATACATATCTGGAGAAGTAAATGAACCTTAAATGGCCCGGAAGCTCAGCCTGCTCTGTCCACGGCTTCCTTTTTTCATTCTTTCCCCAAGAATGACTGCAGGGGCTACCAGAGATGAACATTCAGTGGTTCCCTACTACTGCAGGACAAACACCTAACCTTTCAGACTGGAGGCACAGATGGCATCCTCAGCCTGACCCAGTCTCTCTTTGACCTCTGCCTCATGACTTCTCCACACACAGCCCACCAAAGCAGTGCACATGTCACCTCCCAAACATGCCCTATGCTGCCCCATCTCTATAGGATAGCACGGCCAAAAGGGAGAAAATCCACAGCCAGCATGGCCTTGGCTCAGGTCCAGCTCTGAATCTGGGTTCTGCTTCTTTCAAAGGTTGGTGCCTCTGAGCAATCTACTCATCTCTCTCTGTCTCTGCATCCACATCCACAAGAGAAGGGTGGGGAAGACAGCACCACCCCTAGGTTTTGTAGTGACTGGATCAGTGTGTGTCCATAGAGCTTGTAGTCTAGTGCCTGGGCCACAGCAGGTACCCAGGAAACACCCATTGGTTGGATGATGCTGAACCTGAAGGTTCCCAACGTCTTGTGTGTCTCCTATCTACTCAGCTGGCACCTTCCATCCCACACCAATACGTCTGTCCCCCTTTCCCGCCCACCTCTGGGCACCCACCTCATTGGGAGGACAGACCTTTGGCAGCTGCCCATCTTTCACAGGGCTGTCACCCAGTGACTTGTGTATGCCTCCTGGTCTGTCCTCCCAATGAGGGACAGCTTCCTGAGGCTGAAGCTGACCTCACATCCCTCCTTGAGACCTTCCACAAGGCTGTGCCCAGAGTGAAAGTTGAGTAGAGGTTGTGGGCAGGATCAGCTATCAGCCCACATGTCTGCAGTGGTTGAGGGCTCTACTGCTTGGAGGCAGAGGGACGGATGACATGAGAAGGTGCAGGTACCCTTCAGAAACTCCAAGTCTGCTGAGAGTTAGTGAACAGAGGCAAGAGGGGCAGAAACAGGGCTAAGGGAAAAGGGATTACGTCCAAGTTTCATAAAGGCAATCAACATGGCCCAGCCCACACTGCCAGGAGCCACTTCTAAAAGCTGCGCCCCACCACCTGGCAGCCCCCAGATCTCTGGCACAGAAGAAGGGCTTAACAGATGAATGAACACATAAACTTGAACCAGCAGGACCTGGCAACCACCAACCAGGCGGAACCAAGCAGCAAAGCTGTGTGCTGAATGGAATGGTGGATGACGATGATGACAGAGAGCAACAGTGACGATGAGGCAGATGATGCTGAAGCAGCTGCCGTGCACCAGCGCCACTGCAGGCCAGGCCCTGTGCAGCCTCCCTTTGTGTTCCTCTATTCAATCCTGGCAACACTCCTATTCCCGTTGTGCAGACAAGGAAACTGAGGCTCAGGGAAGTTGAATCACTTGCCCAAAGTCATAGTCAGTGAGGAAGAGAGCCTGGCTTAACCTGGATCCTCTGGTGCTAGAGCTCATGGTCGGTCCCCACTGCTATTTCACGCACCTGACTACACTGGCTTGGTTTAACAGCTCAGTGGTTTTGTCCCAACTGACCCACAGAAGGGTCAGAACACTGCTGCCAGGCACTTGGCACACCCAGCTGCAGATCCAAGCCTGATGATGGAGTTTTTGGCAAAGCCGTTCTCAGCACTTTGCCCCAAGCTGCACTCAGTCATGGGTCTCGAGCAGAGGCATCCCGGTGCCCATCTCTGCCCAGCCTGTTGGGCTCTGGCAGCCAGAGGGGCTGACAAGACAGATGTGCCGGCAAGATGTACCCTCCAACTCTCTCGCGTCTCCCCTTGAGGTAGGTTGAGGGCCTGGAAGGGGAGAGGAGAGAGGGGTTACTGCCCCTGGTGGGAGGTACAACTGGGCCTGAACCCTTTCTGATAAAAGTAGCTTCAGAACTGACACTTGACATCTGTTCTCAGTTCACATTTCCAGGATTCTTAAAATAACTCAGAGAGAAAAATAAGGTCCATCAGCAATCAGTCCAGGATTTGGGGAGATTAAGTATTTTCTCCATCTCCAGGGGAGAATAAAAACATCTATGCAAAGAAGCAAATCAAGATTCTGTAAGTGCAGAGTAGACACTCGTGCTGGGAAACAGCACCAGGCAGGCCCAGGATTTACCCCATGGAGCCCACTGGCAAGTGGAAGACAGAGGTAATCATCAGACCCCCACAGCGGGGCCAGTGCAGCATGAGGGTGGGGAGCAAACCATGATCAGATGAGGTCACCAGAGAAGGTTTCCTTGGGGAGATGACCTACAAGGCTGTGGCCTGAGGTTGAGTTGATTACCAGGCAGAGTTAGGGAAGTATGCAGAGGGAACAGTTTACACAAAGGCCTGGAGAAGAGAGGAAACATAAATGAACAGCTGAGCCAAGAGACAGATAGCAGGGCTGAAGCAAAGAGGTAAGCAAGGGTGCAGAGGCAAGGCATGGCCTTGGAGAGACCCCTGGACTCTGCCCCAATGGCGATGGAAAGTTACTGAAGCAGGTGGTAGTGAGATCAGACTGACATTTTACAAAGAGCCTCTTGGCTGCTGCATGGAGCACGGGTAGAGATGGGTGTGCCTGAAGCAGACCCAGGAGTTCAAGCCAGGATAAGGGATGAGGGACAAGGGAGATGGTGGAGAGAGGGGCTGATCCTAGAGACACTGTGGAGGCCAAGTAACCTGGACTGGGGAAGGACTGGGTATATTCACTGGGACAGGTGGTATGGGGCGGGGCAGAGGGGAAGGGGGACCCAGGTCTCTGGGCAACTGGAGGAAGGGAGTGATGTTCACCAGGATCAGAGACAGGGAGACTTTAAAAGAAAGAAAGGGTCACGATTCCCCAGAAAGAAGAAAATTACTCCAGTCATTTATCTAATCAAACGTTCAAATGACCACATTGAAACTGGCCAGGAACAATGTATTAAGCACTTTCTGCCAGTAACAACTTTGGCCACCCCATCACCCACTAAGGTGTGGTTACTGAATCCCCATTTTAAAGATGAACAAATCAAGCCTAAGTGACTTTCCCAAGGCCACAGGATCCATGGGATGACACAAGAACCTGGGTCTTCTGCCTCCCGTCCAGTGGGGATTCTATCATCTTATGTTTCCATTTAAAATGATATTTGACTTCTGGGTAAGGAACAGATGACAGTTGAGGCTGGTGTAATTCTCTGTGTACAAGCAGTACAAACTATGAAAGGGCCACAAACCAAATTGTGTTAATAGCAGTTATCTCATTGGTAGTCTTTATTTCTCCACTTTCAAATTACGTTTTGGAAATTTCATCCATGGACATGTATGTATGATTTTTGAAATGAGAAAAAGAACTAAAGATAAAAAATAAAGTTTAAAGATGATGCAAAGACAGTACAATAGTGAAACAGAAAAAAACGGCAGCACTCAAAATGTTTCTGGATTTTTACATTTTCCTTTCTACAGCTGGCTGGGAAAGTCCACAGCTAGCAGCTAATAGCAGCTCATGCCCCCAGAAGATCCTTAGCGGGTAATTTTGTTCTTCAGTTGTTGGTTTTTGTTTTTTAATTTGAAAGGCTCATACTGGCCCCAGTATCTTTCTACCCCAGGTTTTTTCCCCTCCCCCATTCCCTCCTAGGAGCTAGTTCCGGGGTGCTCAGAACAAGGGGTTGCTTAATAGGCCTAGATAGAGGCAGAGGGGGAACAGGAGCAGCTGCTTGCTAAGCCCCACAGCCAAGGTGCTGCTGAGCGGACCGAGCCCTGGGAAATAAACTCCGTAAACAGAGTCTGGGCAGAGACTATTAAAAGTGTTGTCCCAGTGTTTCTTTATGGGGCAGAACACTGTCATGCTCAGGCTGCTCTTGTGTTGATTTGAGGTCCCCTATATAAACCAGCTTGTTTTTCCTGTTTTCAGCAAGAGGCCTTAAGACAGACAGAAAAGCCCTTCTCAGGCCAGTGGCTGCTATGAATCGGGGCTGGCACGCGGGCCGGGGCCGCTCACCAAACATCATCTGCTATGTCTGTCCCATCACATTTCAGGTTAATGGTGTCTACAGATGCAAGTGCAAAGCTGGAAATGGACGGAACATTCCAGAGGAAGCAGAGAGGGCACTGTGTAGGCTGTCGTGTTCTGACCTTCAAAAAGACAGTGTGGGCTTCCTCACCTTTGAGCCATAAATGGAAATGTCATGATGAAGTACAAAGATGTTCATGTGAACATCAACGTAAGAGCAAAAACTAGGGAGAAAAACTCAAATAGTACGGTGTATACATGTGAGAGATACAAAGCCTTTACAAATCAGGTTTATGCGGGGCTCGTGGGCAAGGGCTTCTTGTCAAGATGACTTAATGAAAGAATTCACCAATGGGAAAGAAGCCGTATGTTGGGGGAGACTAGGGGCCTGGCCCGATGCTGGGCTGAGGGTCTAGGTGGGTTCTCAATGGCCCATGTGTGATCACTCACCTGCAGAAGGGCCACCCACGGAGTAGGAAGTTTAGTGTTCGTTCACCAGCATATGCCCAAAGAATATGTGTCGCATGGAAAAACATAAATCATGTTTATGAAGAATATTAATGACATGGAAAGTATTTTTGATATCATGTTAAGAAAAAAGATAAGAAATAAAATCTATGTATATGTATAGGGGGAAAGCCAGAAGATCCAGGAGCGTGTTAACTACAGCTATACCTGAGTAGTAAAATTCAGGTGACTATCTTAAAATTTTCTGTATGCTTTTTAGCAAAATAATTTACCAACGACTATGCCTTCAACAACAACAAACAGGGAGACTGAAAAACCACTGTGCGACATGGCTTGGAAAACAACTAATGCTCCCACAGAGGTTCCTGTGGCCCATCAGGGAAGCAAGCAACTTGAGCCTGCAGGGGTTAACTATGAGCCAGGGTTGGGAGGGAGGGAAGGAAGGATTGACTCTGGCTCAGACCTGGTGGGAACTGGGATCATCTGGCCCCTCCACCTTGATATCCACAGAGCATGTGAGCAGGCAAATATGTAAAGGACTCGACTGTGTCCCCCAAGAAAGAGATGTTGAAGTCTTAACCCCGAGTACCTCATAATGTGACCGTATTTGAAAAGAGGGTCTTATGGAGATAATCAAGTTAAAATGAGGTCATTGGGGTGGGCCCTGAACCAATATGACTGGCGTCCTTATACAAAGGGGGAACTTGGAGACAGACACACACACAGGGATAACTCCATGTGAAGATGAAAACAGAGACAGGGTGAATGCATCTACATGCTGAGGAATGCCAAAAAGTGCCAGCAAACCCTAGAAACTAGGAGAAAGGCCTGGTACAGATTCTGCCTCACAGCCTTCAGAAGGAATCAACCCTGCTGACACCCTGATCTTGGACTTCAAGCCTCCATAACTATGTGACAATAAATTTCTGCTGTTTAAGCTACCTAGTCCCTGGTATTTCATTATGGCACCTTCGGGAAGCTAACAGAGTGGGGAAAAGCCTGCCTCGGATGGAGTCAGGTCATGAGGAGACCTTGGCAAGTCACTTGTCTCTCTGGGAAACAGGAGATCTGGACTAGAACAGTGGGTTTCAAACTTGGTTTTAGCACTGAAATAAAATCGTATACAGAAGCCCATATATGAAAGGTAAAAGGAAGCCCGGCCAGGTAAAAGCCTGGTCTGAATCTCACGCCCTCTCTGCAGAGCAGCCTTTGAAAACTACTATTCCAAGTCGTCTGTAAAGTCCGTACCAGCATCCTATTCTAAGAATCACCAAACAAGAAATCTACTGACTGGTATCACCAGGCATCACACATGCATCCAAGCTCATGACCTTGCCTTCAAGAGCTGCCAGTAGTGGTGGAGAGGTCACACTAACACCCAGAAGAGGGCAGACACACCAGGCCACCTTCCCCTTCTGAGAGCTGCAGCTGCAAACAGGTTACCTGATGCTCCAAATCCGACACATCTAAATTTGTCTCGCCCTCCAAGGACAAGCAGATGTTGTGCCTTATCAGAGTATGACTAGGTGGCAGAACAACGGATGTGACGCGCCCTTATCACCCCAAGGACAGCAATGACGTCTGCGGAGAGACTTAGTTTCCCTGACAATGAAATCAAGAGTTCGCATGCCAGCCTGGCAGGCCTGAAGGGGACAGGGTCACAAAGATGTGTGAGACTCTGCTTGTCCCCTAGGAGCCTACAGACTCTTCAGGGGGCAAAAAGTCAACAGGAAAAAAGGGAAATGGTGTCCCCCATTCTCTTTGCCCCATTGTGGAATCAGAAAGCAGATCTAGACTTCATTTATTTTATTTTATTTTTTTGAGTTGGAGTTTCACTCCATTGCCCAGGCTGGAGTGCTCACAGCCACCCTAATGTCGACCTGCTGGGCTCCGGTGATCCTTCCACCTCAGTCTTCCAAGTAGCCCAAACTACAGGCATGTGCTACCACACCCAGCAAATTTTTTATTTATTGTAGAGAAGAGGTCTCGCCAAGTTGCCCAGGCTGGTCTCGAACCCACAGTCTCAGGCAATCCGCTCGCTCGAAGGTACTGGGATTATGGACTGAGCCACTGAGCCCAGCCCATTTAATCTCTATACTGAAAACATGCTAATTCGTTCTCTTTTTTAAAAATGACCTTACAGATAAAGCTAATGTCCCCTCCACCCTTCATGTCTTCCCCAGGAATAATCACTGTTAGGACTCTGGGTTGCAGACTTCCAGAATATATATGTCCTTTCAAAGAAACCCACCAGGCCAGAACAGTGGCTGGACAGAGTACGACCCTACCAGCTTCCCTGGGGATGGTGGCAGAGCTGAGGGGAGGAAAAGGGGCTGAGGGCTGCAGAAATCAGGGTGGGCTTCCAGGAACAGGAAGTTAGAGGTTGGTGCTCAAGGAAAAGAAGGAATCAGATGACTCTAGGGCAACGATCCCCGAGGCAATGATCCCATTTCCTGTCAGCACAGAAACAGCTAGCCTCATTCATCATCTGTAGTTCATTAGGTGTCTCTGGGAAACTCTAAAGCCCTCTAAAAGGGTCCTCAACCTCTGCTCTCAAACTACTACCACCATGAAGATGACAATGACTACAACGATGATAATGGCGGCCTGTGAGTGACTCTGCTGGCTCTCCCAACAGTTCTATGTTTCCAGTTTATAGACAAAGAAACTGCAAACCAGAGAAATCAAGCCACTTGCTCAAAGTCGCAGGGCTGGGAAGAGCAACATCACCATCTGATCTTGATGGTAATGACTGAGATCCTTCCAGGATATCCCACTGCTTCTCTTGGGTGGCCAGTGATACAACTCCAGTGCTTACAACAATGCCTACCACATAGTAGGAGGTCAACAAGTATGGGTTAACTAACAGCTGGGTGAAAGAATGCGGGCCCTTGGGAGCAGTGGCTCACGGCTATAGTCCCAGCTACTCAGGAGGCTGAGATAGGAGGATCACTTGAGGCCAGGAGTTTGAGCCCAGCCTAGGCAACACAGTGACAGTCCATCTCAAAAAATATATAACCCAGAGTCCTAACAGTGATTATTCCTGGGGAAGACATGAAGGGTGGAGGGGACATTAGCTTTATCTGTAAGGTCATTTTTAAAAAAGAGAACGAATTAGCATGTTTTCAGTATAGAGATTAAATG
>CAUYQG010167777.1:118-42256 GCA_963574415.1 Tarsius wallacei | reverse complement strand
GTAGCGGGAACTACAGGCGCATGCTACCACACCCGGCTAATTTTGTAATTTATTGTAGAGATGAGGTCTCGCTTGCCCAGGCAGGTCTCGAACCCGCGGGCTCAGGCAATCCACTCACCTCAGCCTCCCAAGGCGCGGGATGACAGGCTGAGCCACCGAGCCCGGCTATTATCTATTTCATTTGGAAGCATTGTCCTTCACTTCTTGCTCCTTGTCATTATATGATGGTGTTAAACTATAAAAATATGTGGTGATTTTTCCCTTGAAATTAGCTGAATTCAGTGATGTATGAACTATGCTCTGAAGCCAAACAAAAGTCAACTATCTCTTAGGCAAACGATTACAGCCTTTTATGAGTAATGCAATTAGTCCAAGTAAATTTAGCCGTAACATTCATTTGCAGTATTAAAGAGGCTGGAGATTATTTATTTTATACCACACACGATGCATTCATTAGGACATTTTGGTTGCATGTAACAGGAAAAACAACTGAAATTGGCTTAAGAAAGAAGGATATGTATTCACTCATACAATAGTACGACAGACTTCTGTGTTGGTTAATTTTGCAGGTCAATGATGTCAACAGGGATCCAGGTCTCTTCTGGTTCATTGTTGCTTTCACCCCAAGATTGGTTACTCTCATATTTTTAAGACATAGACCTGCAGTAGTATAAACTTTCTTGTTCATATTCAGCAGTAAAGAAAGAAAATGTAGCTTTCCCTCCCGTAGTTTTCTTTAGTAGTCTAAAAGCTTCATTCTCAGATGATCCTGGCAAGCCTCTGCTTGTTTTTTATTGACCAACTTGTCCTGGGCTTTGGCTACTGTCATACCTTCACTGATAGGGGGATGGGATTACCAAGGTCAGTTTAGATTAATTAGTTGGAGTGAAGTGGATGTTGGTGAGTAAATCAAGCCCACTACATCGAGTGATTGGGAACTTTAAAATACTTAAGTTATTCTTCACTCATTTCTCTACTGTTTCATTTTATAAGTTGGTTCAGGTCTTTGATGTCAACAAGGATCCAGGTCTCTTCTGGCTCATCTTCAGTGTTGGTTTCACCCCAAGTCTGGCTACACTGTGACCCAATCGGAGACTACAAAAGGTTCTACTTATAGTGACCTCAACATTTGTTCACTACAGACTCATCTGAAATAGGAGCCATTCAACAATACAAGTGACCAGTGAGATCTCTTTTCTTTACTATCTACATTCCACTGGCAGTCTCATGCAATCTCATGACTTTGAATATCAATTCTTTATTGATGACTCCTGAAATGTTATCTCTAGCCTACATCTTTCCTGACATTAGGTCCTTATTTTTAAATTTTATAACATTCCACTAAAGTATCTAATACATGTCTCAAATTTCTGACATTCGTCACGGAACTCCAGCTCTCACCTCCAAACTTGTTACCATTCAAAACTCTTTCCATCTCATTCAATGGCAACTATGTTTATAGGCCAAATTAAGAAGATCTGTTCATATATAAAATCAGCTTACAAAGATCAGTAGTATTTCTATACAAATAGCAAACTTTCTGAAACAGTAATTTTTTAAAAATCTCATTTATGATAGTATGAAAAAATAGTCAGGGCCGGGCACAGTGGCTCACACCTGTAATCCCAGTACTTTGGGAGTCCAAGAGAAAAGGATTGTTTGTGTCTGGGAGTTCAAGACCAACTTGGGCAACATAGTGAGACCCAGACTCTACAAAAAATTAAAAAATGAGATTGGCATGGTGGCTTGTGTCTGTAGACTTAGTTACTTGGGAGGCTGAAGTGGGTGGATTGACTGAGCTCAGGTCTTCAAGGCTGCAGTAAGCCATGATCACGTCACTGTATTCCAGCCTGGGTGACAGAGCAAGACCCTGTCTCTAAAATAATAATAATAAATCTTAGGAATAAATTTAACCAAGGGAGTGAAAGATATGTATACTGAAAACTATAAAACATTGAAGATGACAAAAATAAATGGAAAGATATCTCGTGTTCATGGATTGGAAGAATTAATATTGCTGAAATGTCCACACTACCCAAAGTGATCTACAGAATCAATGCAATCTCTGTGAAAATTCCAATATCATTCTCCACAGAAATAGAAGAAAAATCATGATAAAAATGTGTTTCCCCAGTGGCACAAAAGCCTCTTCCTGTCTCTAATCGGCCTTAGTTCA
The DNA here is from genome assembly GCA_963574415.1 of Tarsius wallacei. Classification (NCBI taxonomy): domain Eukaryota; kingdom Metazoa; phylum Chordata; class Mammalia; order Primates; family Tarsiidae; genus Tarsius; species Tarsius wallacei. The sequence goes on along the minus strand of CAUYQG010167777.1, from coordinate 40,080 downwards.
AGAAGGGAGAGGGCTGGGCGCAGTGACTCACACCTATAATCCCAGCACTTTGGGAGGCCAAGGTGAGAGGATTGCCTGAGCCCACAGGTTCGAGACCAGCCTGGGCAACTTGGAGAGACCTCATCTCTACAATAAATCAAAAAATTAGCTGGGCATGGTAACGTGTGCCTGTAGTTCTAGCTACTTGAAAGGCTGAGGTGGAAGGATCGCCGGAGCCCAGCAGGTCGAGGCCGTGGTGGCTGTGAGCGTGCCATTGCACTCCACCCTGGGCGATGGAGTGAGACTCCAGCTATTAAAAAAAAAAAAAAAAAAAAGAGTGGGGAGAGATTCCATTTCCTGAAGTGGGAAGTACAGAGTGCATAGTGCTGATTGGGAAAAACAAAAACAATATCACTGAATAACAAGATATTTCATAAATTTGAATTTATTGAACACCATCTTCTAAGTAATTTTTTTCCGTAGACTTCATAAAGCTCTAAATTGCTTTAAAACAACTTGACAGCAATCAGAGCAGGGTACACCTGCTGAAATACCATTAAAATGTGCTCATTTTACTCCTTTCTGTCCTTTATGCTTGACTTACTCTAAACATCTTTAAATTATTCATTATACTGAGGGAATCACTCAAAGGAACTATCCTTGGATTTCACCCATAATAAGGTAAAAGGGTTTCCATCTCTCTCAACTTCACCTACTGACCCTCCCACATCTGATATCCTTTCTCTCTCCCATGTCCTGCCGGCAACTTGGACAACTTTAATACCCATGTTGAAAACTTATTACCTAGATGCCTTAGTTCCTGGACCTTATCAGTACATCAAGAAGACCCACAAAACCAAAGCCAAACAAAGGAATAAAGCCAGTAAGTTAGAAAGCAAACAAAAGAGTGGAATTAATAATCAAAATCAGACATTTTCTATCAAAAAGGACAGTAAAAAGAATGGCTAAGATTAATCAAGGAAAAGAGAAAAAACAAAAATGTACCACTTCATTGAGGAAGGCAGTGAAACCACCGATAGGGATATAGTTGGAAGATTATAATAAAATATTATGGGTAGCTTTTTACCAAGCAATTTGAAGATCTGGATGAATTGCTGATTTTCTAAAAAATGTAAAATTTAAAAACGGGCTCAAGAATAAATAGAAAACTTGACTAGACCAATAATCACTGAAACATGTTAAGAAAATTATCAAAGATCTACTTTTAAAAAATAACCCTGCCTGGGTGATTTTTTTTTTTTTTTTTTTTGAGTTGGAGTCTTACTCTGTCACCCAGGCTGGAGAGCAGGGGCATGCTCATGGCCACCCCACTGTCAACCTGCTGGGCCCTGGAGATCCTTCTACATCAGCCTTCCAAGTAGCCAGAAATACAAGCACGTGCTACCATGCCAAGTTAAATTTTTGTTTTATTGTCGAGATGAGGTCTGGCCGAGTTGGCTGGGCTGGTCTCGAACCCGCAGGCTTAGGTAATCTACTCGCCTCAGCCTCCCAAAGTGCTGGGATTACAGGCTAAGCCACTGAGCCCAGCCCCTGGTGATTTAATAGATAGGTTCCTTCAGAACTTCAAAGAATAGAGGGGCCCTATGTTATTTAAATTATTGCCAAACATAAAAAGATAGAACCCTCCCCAATTCATTTTAGAAAACTAGCATATTTTTAACACCAAGTCTGATATAGATAGCACAAAAGAATAAAACATAGATCAATTTTATTAATGAATACAGAACTTTCTTAAACAATGAAATTTTGTTAAAATTCCAGTACAAGTAATTCCAAGTTTCTTCTTTCCTTGTAAATCCTGTATCTCCTGCCAGGGTGTGAAGGAAGCTTAAGGGAACAGAAAGTCAATCTGGAGCTTCAGAGAAGATCAAGGAAGAACACAAAATGTGGTCATAAATGAGTTTCAAGGTGTTTACAAATAACTTGCAAATTATCACAGCCAAGTTTTAAAATATAAGAGTGCTGGGCAATTCCTTCGGGTCCCCTCCCGCTGTGGGAGTTTTTCCTGTCCTCTCAATAAATCCTGCTTTCTCACTTAAAATACGTAAATTAATACATTAATTTTAAAAATATAAGAGTGTTTTTTGATTTATCTGCTCACAAAGTAAATACTGATGATCAGCAGTTCATCTAGATTCTGGAGGGTACAGCCTAGAAGATCAGGTCTTTCAGAAAAAAACACTCTCCACTGTAACTCATTTATGATAACAGTCTCAAAATCAGGATAGACTGTGGTAATATATTTTGATCAGTGAAATTCAATGGCAGTCTGCAACTTAGACTGGATTGGAATGCTGCTTCTTAAGGCCTAATTTCCAAGCATTAAGGAAGCTCAGGAAGCCACGTGGAGAGGCCCACTTGGAAGAAAACTGAGGCCCCCCAACCAACAACCCCAAATGAGGTGGCAGCTGGCAGCTAGCCCCCACTGTCAACAATGCAAATAAGGACATTGGGTCCTTCCAGCCATCCTAGCATCCCAGATGATACCTCGTAATGCAGGAGAATGACCTGTCAACCCATAGAATACTGAGGAAGCGGCTATGATCAACCTCATGGAGAACAATCAATAAGGAGCCTTCTAGGTTCTCATTGAATTAAATAATGTACGTGTTTACCTATTCAAAAATTATATTTACAACAAAACCTATAGGCACCTGAACTAATTTGGTTAGTCAAACATTTCCTCTAAGCTTAGCTGTGAAATTAGCAGTTTCAAAAATAGCAAATAAGCAAGATCCTTTGTGAACTTTTTCTCAATTATATACACCGGGAGCCAACAAACTTTCTTTGTCAAGAGTCAGGTAGCTTGGGGTTTGTAGGCCAAGAAGCAAAGTCAAGGATATTATGTAGGTACTTACATAACACGATTTTTTTTTAACTGATGAAATTCAAAGTGTATTAATAATCGATGAGGCTGGGCTCAGTGGCTCAGTCTGTCATTCCAGCACTTTGGGAGGACGAGGTGAGTGGATTGCCTGAGACTGCGGATTTGAGACCAGCCAGGGCAACTTGGCGAGACCTCATCTCTATGATAAATAAAAAATTAGCCAGGCATGGTAGTGGGAGCCTGTAGTTCCGGCTCCTTGGAAGGCTGAGGCAGAATGTTCGCTGGAACCCAGCAGGTCGACGCTGGAGTGGCCATGAGTGTACCAGTGCACTCCAGCCTAGCCTGGGCGACAGAGTGAGACTCCAACTGAAATAATAATAATAATAATGATAAATGAGTACAATTTTTTTGTAATGCACAAATAACAAAGAGACTAGAATTCTCTTGGGGGGATAATAACATTCTTAATTGGCACTCAAACGTAAAAACCCCTCTTAGCTGGTGCATGACATAGAAACAGATCACAGGCCAGATTTCACATAGTCTGTGGTTTGCCAACCCCTGTCCTGTTGGGAGGGGCCTTTCATGTTCCTGCACATTCTTACCTAGTATTCAAAGCATGCGGGGTGCTGACTGCTCTTTACCAGGCCATTATCAAGCTTGTGTTTGTAGGAGTACCCTTGAAGGACGAGGTAACATCTCCCCTGGACAAAGAGTAGGCTTACCATAAAGTGGTAGATTCCCCAAGCTCAGTGATTCCACCCCTCCCCCACCCCCACCCTGCCCCATGCAACTCAAAGTGTCTGCAGGTATCCATCATGGGCTCTTTGCATAGCCCTGAAGGACTTGAAAGGCATGGGAAACTGACACAAGTGAACAGAAGCTCACTGCTTTTTTCTGTGGCTACTGCTTTTTTCTGTGAGAGAGAGAGATATATATATATTTAATCTCTGACCCAGGAGTTTCATGTCTTCTGCTATTATCCGTGATAACTTGTTAGCGTATAATTAGAGCAAAATCTCAGACCCTTCACAGTTCTTGTCATGAATCCAAGAAATAGGCTAAACTAAGGTAATTAAGGATCAATCAATTCCACATTGGATAAAGTTAGAATGTGAGGAAGAGAGCAGCCTAAAGAGTTAAGATTGATGGCCGCCAGACACAGTGGTTCATACCTATAATTCCAGCACTTTGGGAAGAGGAGATGAGAGGATTGCCTGAGCCCAAGAGTTCGAGACCAGCCTGGGCAACTTGGCAAGACGTCGTCTCTACAAAAAATAAAATTAGCCAGGTGTGGTGGCGTGTGTCTGTAATTCCAGTTACTTGTAAGGCTGAGGTGGAAGGATCACCTGAGCCCAGCAGGTTGAGGCTGCGGTGACTGTGAGTGTGCCACTGCACTCCAGCCTGGGTGACAGAGTGGGACTCCAGCTCAAAAAAAAAAGGAAAAGAAAAAAGATTGATGACAATATGCTGTATCCTGGTCATAAAGGAGAGCTGTGGGAGGGACATTTGGAAGGGGCATAGATTGGATGAATCATTATTGAGTCACAATATTGCCTGTAGGCCAGACCATGAAAATAGCAGAGCCCTAGTGGCCAAAATTTTGCCGGTCTCAACTAAGAGTTTGCCAACTTTGTGTTTTGCCCAAAGATATAACACACCCTACTGGAAATCCTTGAGCAAAGGAATCCTAAGATAAAGAACTCCAAGTCAAGTTCCAGAGAGAAATGCTAGTTCAAGAATCAAGTGCCCAACAGTTAGCACACTAAAATAGTAAACAGCCTCTTGCTGTCAAGAGCCTGAATCTTTTTTTTTCCTGGGACTTTTTACATAGCACATAATAGGAAATAAATATGTCAGTGTTGAGTTCATTTCCTAGGGCTGTCGTAACAAAGTGCTATAAATTGAGTGACTTAAAACAACAGAAATGTATTGTCTTACAGTTCTGGGGTCTAAACACCCAGAATTACAGTATCAGCTGGGTCAGGTTTCCTCTGAAACCTGTAAGGGAGAATCCTTCCCTGCCTCGTCCTAGCTTGACTCCCTCAGGTTTTATCATTTGCCAGCAATCCTTGTCTAGCAGCTACTGCATTCAATCTCCGTCTCCATCACCACATGGCGTTCTCCCCTCATATGTATCACCTGTCTGTTTCTCTTCTCTTTTTATAAGGACACCAGCCATACTGAATTAAAGGCCTTTCCTACTCCAGAATGACCCCATCTTCACTCATTACATCTGTAATGACCCTATTCCCAAGGCGGGCCACACATTCTGAGGTACTGGGGTCAGGACTTTAACGTATCTTTTTAGGGAGACACAATTCAACCCAAAACAAGGGTGTGCAACTCACAACATGACTGAGTTTATGCAACATAACTGACAACATGCCTCTTCTGTGCGTTCCAAAACATTAGCAAGCTAAGTCTCCTTTGGGAGCAGGTATATGTTTTAAAGACACGGCTTAATGAGGATAAGTTAACATGGTGACAGAACAAATGTGCTGATTGGTTGTATCATGATCTCTGTATCACAAGCCCTGAGCTTCTAATGTGGCTGCACTCTCAGATTAACAGAATCAGAGTCTTACCAATTTTAAGGAAAGGTCTATACCACTAAAAATTGCTTTCTGCTGGCATCTGAAAGTTGATGGTGATGGTGATAAGCGTATTGTTTATGAAATTGGGGGGGTGGGACTTTTAGAGTTTGAAGTGGTTTTTTTTTTGAAGTATGTTGGTTTTTTTCTCTATTTTGTGACACCAAACACTCGGTGTCTTTTCCAACACCAGTTCTCCAGTTGTGACACTGATATCACCTACCTGGAGTTAGCAGCAGACCCCTTCCTTTAAAAGGTTCAGACCTAGCCAGGCTCGGTGGCTCAGCCTGTAATCCCACGCCTTGGGAGGCTGAGGTGAGTGGATTGCCTGAGCCCGCGGGTTCGAGACCCACCTTGGCAACTTGGCGAGACCTCATCTTCACAATAAATCAAAAAATTAGCCGGGCGTGGTAGCACGCGCCTGTAGTTCCGGCTACTCGGGAGGCTGAGGCGGAAGGATCACCAGAGCCCAGCAGGTCAAGGCTGCGGTGGCTGGGAGCGGCCACTGCACTCCGGTCTGGGTGACAGAGTGAGACTCCAACTCAAAAATAAATAAATAAAATTAAATAAAAGGTTCAGACCTACAAGGCTGTCCCAACTTCAGGTGCCAGCTGCAAGTGGGGTACCCCATCTACCCACACCCCAGCATGGTTGGCTACAAATTCAAGGGTTCCTATGAACCCCCATTCAGGTTCTATTGTTTTTTTTACAACAGCTCACAGAATTCAAGAAAGTCCTTCTGTTTACCAATTTAGAATACAACTCAAGAGTAACCAAATGGAAGAGACACACAGGACAGAGCCCGGGACAGAGTGGGCAGAGCTCACATACCCTCGTCAGGTGCCACCCTCCCAGCACCTCCAGGCGTTCACCAACCCAGGTCTCTACTTTGTCGTCCAGGAGTTTTTGCAGCCCAAACCCTGGCCCCTCTCTCCTCCCTGGAGGTCAGGGCTGAAGCTGAGAGTCCCACCCTCCAATCACACATTTGGCCTTTCTGGTAACCAGCCCCTTCCTGAGGCTATCTAGGAACCGCCCTGAGTCACCTCAATAGTGTAGTCTCAGGTATGTTCCAAAGGTACTCATTCCGATCACTCAGGAAATGCCAAGCACTTCAGGAGTCTGTGCCAGGAACTGGGACAAAGACAAGACACAGATGATCTCAAACTCAGGATGACTCGACTTATAGTATTTTTGACTTACAATGGGTTTATCAGAATGTAACCCCATCTTGGTCTAGGAGCATCTGTATATATTTTTCTAACAGCCTATGCAGTCAGTGAGTGATGTGCTCCTTTAAAAACCTGGAAATTTGTGCAAGACCATTGATAAATATTGGTGAAATGAATACAAAAGATACAAGCAAACCCATTTCATATAAGCTCTCCTGCAAGGGCAAGTATGAAGCACATGGTGAAGATGGCCAGGATGCCTTCGTCATCACCTCCTTCACCTCCTATGCCAATGATAAAAACAGCCCTCTCAAGCGGTCTTCTTCCATGCCTTTGCCATTAACACTCCTCTCATCTGACTTTCTCTTGGACTTACATTTTGGCTGGTTGACCCATCGACAACTCCTTTCCCTAGACGTCTCCTAGCCAGGACATATCTCATGATACAGTTCTGATCAACAAGTAGAAGTCTGTGGAGTGAAGGATCTGGAGAACTTGGTTTACATGCCAAAAAAGGACAGACTTAGCTGACACACCCTGCTTGCTCCTTCCTGTAGGTTTGGTGTGGGGTATGTTGGAATAGGATGAAGGAGTAGCTAGTTAACAACTAGCCCCAGGTCAAATGTCACCTCCTGGAAGATAATAGAGTGAGTAGAAGCACCAGGGACTTTTTTCTGTTGAAATTATTATAGAATCTTCTCCAAAGAGAAAATCTAGAAGGTGAGAAACAGTGAACGAGACTCTTCACTCTTACAGATTCTAACAAGGAATTCTGGCAATCCCCCATCATGATGGGTCAACCTTCAGAAACTTGTATTCTCAGTTTCCCTCTGCCATGTTCCCTGGATCAGATATTCTTGATACAATGATTGACTCGTTTCTGAAGTCAGTTTTGCCCACAGAATTAGAGCTCTTTATAACCCACCAACTCTTGGAAGTTTAGCATCACAAACTGTCTCGGGGAAGTTCCCCTTCTCGCTGCAGAGACACAAAGGAGATGTCTCAGGCCTGAAAACTCCTCTCATTGCACTGTCCTGGGTTGTCAGCTTCAGAATTTCAAGAAGAGCTTAAGTGAATTTTTGGTCTACCTCTCTTTAGTTCTCCTATTTGGAACTCTACTCAGGAAGAGTTTTTTTCTTCCCATCCACCTCTTTCCTTTGCCTTGACTTTTATCGGATTACCTGACTCCAAAGAGGCCTGAGTTGCTTGAAAGCCCATTCATCACCATCTTCAGGTTCACAGGTTCTGCAGCTCTGGCAGGGGGTCATGCATTATGCAACGGGACTGCCCTCTCTGTGGGGAATTGATAGGAATGTTTAAGACCCTGGAAACTGCAAGAATGCTTCCCTTCTGCTTCCCACCTCCCATCCAGAGCTATGTGGATAGGCCATATCAGAAGCCTCTGCCAGAAGCATGTGTCTTGGTTAACTGTGAATTCTTGCATTGTTCCAAGCTTCCTCTCCGTAGCTGGAAACTGTTTTTTATTGTGTGTGTATGGGTATATATATATATCTGAGACTTTCTCAGACAAATGTGAAAATGGCTTAAATTAAGGAAAAATGTGTTATAGTGAAAAGAGGAGAGATTTTGGAGCCAGGCAGAGGTTGAATCTTGATTCTGAGCCCAGCTCCTGAGTATGTGTCCCAGACAATTGCCTGATCTCTTTGAAAAATGGGGAAGATAACACATAAAGGGCTGGAGTGTTCTGCAGGTTAGAGATAATGAACATGAAGGTCTTGGTGCAGAGTTTTGTGGATTAGCTATTATAGTTTTTTTTTTTTTTGAGTTGGGGTCTTACTCTGTTGCCTAGGCTGGAGTGCAGTGTCACAATCATGACTCACTGCAGACTCGACCTTCTGGTCTCAGGCGATTCTTCCACCTCAGCCTGAGTAGCTGGGACTACAGACTCAGGCCACCATACCCAATTAATTTTTTTTTAATTTTTATTTTTGTAGAGACAGGGTCTTGGTATGTTGCTCAGGTTGGTCTCTAACTCCTAGGCTCAAGCAATCCCCTCGCCTTGGCCTCCCAAAGCACTGGGATTACAGGCATGAGCCACTACACCTGGCTGAATATATTATTTTCAAAATTACTTACTGTTTGATAACTTTGGTTGAATGGGTACAGCATATAATACATCTGGTAGGTTAAAGTCTATTGATTCTTAAGAACTGGCACCACATTGGAATAAGACAATGCCTTTTCTTTGTGTAGTTAGTAGTTACATACATTTTGTTTCCTAATGTGTGTACACTGGTGATTGGCCTTGGAAATTTTGTGCTTCTTTCAATATTGCAGTTCTAAATGGGGAGTTATTGGGTAAAGAGGTTCTGTACTATTTAATGTAGGAAGCAACTGTGTTGGCAACTTCAAGACTTGAAAAGAAACTTTAGGAAAATTGATCAGTGCCAAAGGATAAGATAGAAAGAAGAAAATAATCTAACCATTCTCCTGGATAGCAGTACACCATAGTTTGCATTTTTGACCCTCTAAACCCCATGCTGAAGTTTGATACCCAATATTGGAGGTAGGGCCTAGTGGAAGGTGTTTGGGTCACAGGAGCAGAACCCTCATGAATAGATTAATGTTCTCTGTGGGGCAGGGGGTGGAGGGTTGATGAGCTTTCCTGCAAGAGCTGGTTGTTAGAGAGAGCCAGGCATCTCCTTCTCCCTTTCTCTCTTGCTTCCTCTCTCACTATGCGATCTCTGCACACCAGCTCCCCTTTGCCTCCTGCCATGAGTGGAAGCAGCCCAAGGCCTTCACTTGAAGTAGATGCTGGCTCCATGCTTCTGGTACAGCCTACAGGACCATGAGCTAAATAAGCCCTTTTTCTTTAAAAATGATCCAGCCTCAGGCATTTCTTTACAGTAATATAAATGGACCAAGTCAGGGTATAAAAGTCAGGCCAAATCATCTCCTACTTTAGGCTAAGGTGAGGTTGGTGATGTCCAGCCTGCAGATCCTATCCTATAAAAGGGCTTAAAATTTTTGGTGAATTAGTGCCTTTCTTTTATGAGTTTTTCTGTGTAAATCTTTTTTGCATGAGAAAATTTCATTGACTTAGATCCTATGTAAATTTGCATCCAGGAAAGCGCTGGCAGGAAAACATATGAAACTGTGAGACCTGGAAATATCTGGAATCTCAGAAAAATCCTGCTCTTGTTAGGTTGGCATGTTATTAAGGAAAAGAACCAGTGCCGTTTACTTTAAAATAGCCTGTTTTTATTCTAACTTCAAGTGGCAATTTATTTTAAAAATGTTATACTTCATGCTATTATTCTTTATGGCATAAATATTTCCAGCTTATGAGTATTTTGCATTTCTTTTACAAAACGTTATTCTTTGGGGGAATAATTGTAAAGCAAATTCAACTATAAAAAAGTACAAAAAAACAAAAATCATGTGAATTCTACCACCTAGGGAGAGATTATCACTGGTAATACCATACCTGCTACTTAAAATACTTCCAGGCATGTCTCTGAGAGTGTGTGTGTATGTGTGTCCGTGTAGTATTACACATCTCTCCTATTTATCTATCTATCTATCTATATCTACCTCTCTATCTCTGTATCTATACACATATTTACACATTTACATACTCATACAATATCTATACACATATTTACATACACACTCATATATGCAATTTTATATGGTTATGATGTGGACATCTTTCTATGTCAAGAAATCTGGATGTACATCTTTGTTTAATTAAGAAACATGTCTAGGAGTGACATCAGCAAGACAACTGACTGGAGGTGCTTGGTGTTCACCCCCGAACTCCCCAACAAAAAAAATAATCAGGGCTATGAAAAACCAGCTAAAATTTGACTGGAGTGTCAAAGGGACAGCACTGGTGCCGCTGGGAGTAAAGAGACACTTGTGGAGACTAGAAACCAAGGAGGCCCCCGACCTCTGCAGCCTCATCTCCTCCACCCAGACTAGATAGCCCAGAGACAGGAGGGACTTCCCCTGGGAGGTGGGCTAAAAGAAGAATCCCCCAAGTTCCCACTGCCACCACAAATAGCTACAGTCCTTACTACAGGAGACTCCCACATTCCTCACAAGCCCTGAGTCCATTTTGCTGAACTGCTGGGAATCACGTTGCTGCATTGCCCTAGATTAGGAGCACAGGTGAGCACTCTCCACCTTCACCCACCCCGTGAGCCAAGCTGTTGCAGCATGGCTCCATCTTGAGACCAGAGCCACCTCTGGGGTGCGCCCTCATCTGGGGGCAGTAGTCACCGCACTTCCCCAGCATGGGGGCTCCATCTTCATTTCATCAAACCCACACAGGCGACTGAAAGCTAAACCTTCAGCTTCACAAATCCTGGGCCCAGGATCACCTGTGTCTCTGGTCCTGCACAGCAGAGAAACCAACCCTTGTCACCTGTACTTCTAGCAGGAAGAACAGTCGGGCAGTCCCACCCAGACCCGTACAGCCTCTACATGCCCATGCCCATGCCCAGCACCTAAGAAATGACCCAGCAGTGCCTATCCTGGTCTACCAAAAGGCCCTGTACCTGCAGTCAGGGCCTGAGAATCTGCCTCTGGGCTGGTACACCCACCGTGGAGAACCCTATGAATGTTCCTCAAAAGCTACAATTAGCACTATCATATAATCCAGGACTCTCACTTCCAGGCATTTAGCCCAAGGAAAGAAAATCATTATATTGAAGAGACATCTGCAGCCCTATGTTTATTGAAGCATTATTCATAACAACCAAGATATGGGATCAACCTGCATGTCCAACAAAAAATGAACAGGCAAAGAAAATGTGGTGTATATACACAATGGAATACTGTTCAACCTTAAAAAAAATAATGAAATCCTGTTATTCACGGTGATATGGATGGAACCGGAGGACATTATATGGAGAGAAATAAGCCAGGAACAAAAAGTTAAACACTAAATATCATCACTCAAATGTGGAAGTGAAAAGAAGTTGATCACGTAGAAGTAAAAAGTAGAACAGAGGATACTAGAGGTTGGAAAGGGAAAGGGGAAGAGGGGAATGGAAGAGATTTGTAAAAAGATACAAAATTACAACTAGGTAGAAGGAATAAGCTCTGGTGTTCTAGACCACTGCGGGCTACTATAGTTAGCAGTAATACATCATATACATTATATAGTTTCACATAGTTAGGAGGAGGATAGTAAATGATAAAAAAATGATAAATGTTTGAGATGCTGAGATTACTTTATCTGATCATTATACATTATACAGCACTATGTATCCCATAAATATGTACAATTATATGCTGATTAAAGTATTAGTAATCACAAAAAAAAGAGATGCATTCAACCAAAATTATGTATAACAGATTGTAGCTGCAGCAGAATGTTTGCCAAAGTGATCTTACAGTGTGGTTGAAGACATTTCTCTTGAATGCATTCTCCCTCAGAACTGAAGCAAGTCAAGGTTGCCCACTTTCATGATTCCTATTCAATATAGTACTGGAAGTCCTATCCAGAGAAATCAGGCAAGAGGAAGTATAAAGGATATCCAAATTGGGAAAGAAGAAGCCAAACTATCTCTGTGTACCAATTATATAATCTTATACCCAGAGAATCCTAAAGACTCCTTCAAAAGACTCCTGGACCTGATAAATGAATTCAGTAAAGTTTCAGCATGCAAAATCAATACACACAAATCAGTAGCCCTGCTGTACATCATTAGTGACCAAGCTGAGAATCAAATCAGGAACTCAATTCCGTTTACAATAGCTGCCAAAAAGCTAAAATACCTGGGAATATACTTAAGCAATGAGGTAAAAGAGCTCTACAAAGAGAATTACAAAACACTAGTGAAAGAAATTGTAGAGGACACATACAAATGGAAAAACATCCTATGCTCAATGGATTGGGAGAATCAACATTGTTAAAATGGCCATACTATTCAAAGTAATCTACAAATTTAGCACAATCCCTATCAAACTACCAATATTATTTTTTACAGAATTAGAAAAAACAATCCTAAATTTCATATGGAACCAAAAAAAGAGCCAGAACAGCCAAAGCAATCCTAAGCAAAAAGAACAAAGCTGGAGACATCACATTACCTGACTTCAAATTATACTAGAAGATCATATAAAACCAAAACAGCATGGCTGGTACAAGAGCAGACACAGGGACAACTGGAACAGAACAGAGAATCCAGAAATAAATCCAGATGCCTACAACCAATTGATCTTTGACAAAGGAGACAAAAACATACACTGGAGAAAAGACACCCTATTCCAGTGGTCCCAAACCTTTTCGGCATCAGGGACCAGTTTCGTGGAAGACAATTTTTCCATGAACTGGGTGGGAGGGGTTGGGGGATCATCTGGCATTAGATTCTCATAAGGAGGACACAACGTAGATCCCTCACATGCACAGTTCACAATAGGTTTCATGCTCCCATGCCACTGCTGATCTGACAGGAGGCAGAGATCCGCTGGTCCACTACTCTCCTCCTCCTGTGCGGCCCAGTTCCTAACAGGCCACAGAGTTGGGGACCCCTGCCCTAGTCAACAAATTGTTCTGGGAAAACCAGATAGCTACATCCAGAAAAATGAAGCTTGATCATCATATACAAAAATTAACTCGAGATGGGTTAAATACTTAAATGTCAGGCCTGAAACCATAAACTTTCTAGAAGAAAACCCAGGAAAAACTCTTCTGGACATTGACCTAGGCAAAGAATTTATGGCTAAGACTCTAAAAGCAAATGCAACAAAGATAAATAAGTGAGACTTAATTAAACGAATGGGCCTCAGCAGAGAAAGAAGAATAAATAATCCACAGTGTAAATAGCAACCTACAGAATGGAAGAAGATATTCACAAACGAAGGACTGATATCTAGAATCTACAAAGAACTCAAGTCGGCAAGAAAACAGAAAATAACCCCATTAAAAAAATAGGCAAATGACATGAACAGACATCTCTCAAAAGATAATATGCCAATGGCCAACAAACACATGAAAAAGTCCTCAACATCACTTATCACCAGGGAAATGCAAATTGAAACCACAATGAGATACCACCTTACACCAGTCAGAATGGCATTATTAAACAATCAAAAGACAATAGATGTTGGCATGGACACAGTGAAAAGGGAATGCTTATACACTGTTGGTGGGAGTGTAAACTAGTACAACCTCCATGGAAATCAGTATGAAGATTTCTCAAATGACTAAAAATAGATCTACCATTTGATCTAGCAATCCCACTGCTTAGTTTCTACCCAAAGGAACAGAGGCCATTATACAAAAAGACACCTGCACTCATATGTTCTTAGCAGCACAATTCACAATTGCAAAGATGTGGAATCAACTTAAATGCCCATCAACTGATGAATGGTAATGACTCATCAGCCACGAAAAAGATGAAATATGTCTTTTGCAGCAACTTGAATGGAATTGGAGAACGTCATCCTAAGTGAAGTAATGCAGGAATGGAAAACCAAATATGGCATGTTCTCACTGATAAGTGGGAGCTAGACTAGCGAACTGCAAAGGCATAGAGAATGTTGAAATGGACACTGAAGACTCAAGAGGGAGGATGGGTGGAAGGATGAAAAATCACCTATTGGGTGCAATGTGCATGGGCGGGGGTGGAGGGTACGCTTAAAATCCAGACTTCTTCGCCACTATATCATGTGTCCACGAACCCCAAATCATGTTTACCCCCTAAAGTCATTGAAATAAAAATGTTAAAAAAGAAAAGGGAAGCCTGTGCCCCATTTCTGGGAGATAATTCCTAGAATTTCAGTGCTTTGCTTTCTACACGTGAAATGCTCTGTTTTTTTTTAAATTTTGAAATAAAAATGTTAAAAAAGGAAAGGGAAGCCTGTGCCCCATTTCTGGGAGATAATTCCTAGAATTTCAGTGCTTTGCTTTCTACACGTGAAATGCTCTGGTTCTTTTAAATTTTAAAAATATATTTGCCCTTGTTAGACCTCCCCATATTACATTTAAAACCCAAAAAATGAAAATCACATTTTTCTACCCAATCCCCCAAAAAGAAATAAAATAAACAAAAATAAAGGCCTTTCTCCAAAATATTCCATCTAAACTCTTCTCATGTCCCATTGGCAAGAATTGGGCTATTGGCCCATTTTAAAATCAATCTTTGGCAAGAGGAATTGAATTAAGCAGAGTCACCCCTTGGCCTAAGGTCCGTCTCCCCAATACCATTATCACTGGAAGATAAGCAAGTGTTGAATAGCTGTCCCCTGCAATGGTCAAGTGACATAACCCCTTTGTGCCTTGTTTCCCTTCTCCATCCATTGGGAATCAGGGCAGGACCTAACTCAGAGATGCTTTGCACTGACTAAAAGCCCTGTCAATGTCTGCCTCTTTCTTCTTGCCTTCTCCCCAGTATTACTACTGTTTTTATTATTTTATTATTTTTAAGTTGGAGTCTCACTCCATGGCCCAGGCTGAGTGCGGTGGCACGCTCACGGCCACCCCAGTGTCGACCTGCTGGGCTCTGGTGATCCGTCCACCTCAGCCTTCCAAGTAGCCGGAAGGACAGGCATGAGCTACCATGCCCAGCTAATTTTTTATTTATTGTAGAGATGAGATCTCTCCAAGTTGCCCGGGCTGGTCTCGAACCCGCGGGCTCCGGCAATGCACTCGCCTTGGCCTCCCAAGGTGCTGGGATGACAGGATGAGCCACCGAGCCCGGCCACTGTTTTTATTATTGTCATTACTTACTGAATATCTGTTTAAGGAGCACAGATTTGGAGAAAAGCAGTTGAAAACTCTTTTTAGAAGAAATATATGGTTGTTGCTAGAACAACCTTATCCTGTTTCTTTCTTTCTTCTTCTTTTTTTTTGAGTCATGCACCTCACTTTGACTCAAGTCAGAGACTGGAGAGCAAGCAGCATGATCACTGCTCACCACAGTCTACAACTCCTGGGCTCCAGCGATCTTCCCACCTCAGCTTCCTGAGCAGTTGAGACAACAGATGCGCACCACCATGCCTGACTAATTTTGTTTGTGTGTTTGTTTGTTTGCAGACATGAGGTTCGCTGTGTTGCCTGGGCTGGTCTGGAACTCTTGGGCTGAAGCAATACTCCCACCTCAGTCTCCCAAAGTGGGATGACAGGCGTGAACCACCACACCCAACCTTCATCCTGCTTCTGACTTACCAGTTGTGCCTAGAATTTGAATGGCATCAGTAAGAAATCCTGTCATTCACAATCAGCTCTCGTAGAGTTACTTGTGAGGTGGCATTTTTCATCTTAAACTTACCACAGAAATATCCTACCTTGACAACTGCAAATCAATTTTCTCATCTGAATATCTTTCCTTTGGCTTATTGGCAGACATGGTGCTATACTTTCCCCAACTGTCTTATGAAAGAATTAGCTGCCATGCACCAAAGGAGATCAGAGGGAGACTGAGAAATGACAAGAGAAAAAGGAGGCCTAGATCATTATGATTTATAAAATGGTTCCCCATGAATAAGTATGTTTTGCAAATTTTTCTTCTAACTTATCTTTTATCTGACATGCTAATGATTTGTTCTACTATCTTTTCAACCATACCTAGATTGAGTTAGCATAAATTATCCACACTAGGGCCAGGCGTGGTGGCTCACACCTGTAATTCTAGCACTTTGGGAGACTGAGGCAAGAGGATTGCTTGAACCCAGGAGTTCAAGATCTGCCTAGGCAACATAGTGAGACTCATCTCGTCTCATTTTAAAAATTAGCTAGGTGTAGTGGAACATGCCTGTAGTCCCAGCTACTTGGGAGGTTGAGACAAAAATTTACCTGAGCCCAGGTGTTCAAGACTGCAGTGAGTCATGATCGTGCCACTGCACTCCAGCCTGTATGACAGAGTAAAACCTCAGCTTTAAAAAAAAAAATTATCCACACTAAAAACAGAAAAAAAGTTTTGAAATACCACCATATGGCAGACATATGAGACAATATCAAACGGCCCAACATAGAACTAATTGAAGTATTAAAGTTCGGATGCAAAAGAGAATGTCACAGAAGAATTTTTTTTTTTTTTTTAGTTGGAATCTCACTCCATCGCCCAGGCTGGAATGCAGTGGCACGCTCACGGCCACCCTAACGTCAACTTGCTGGGCTCAGGTGATCCTTCCACCTCAGCCTTACAAGTAGCCAGAACTACAGGTGAACACTACCACGCCTGGCTAATTTTTGGTTTATTGTAGAGACTAGGTCTCACCAAGTTGCCCGGGCTGGTCTTGAACCCATGGTCTCAGGCAATCCACTCACCTCGGGCTCCCAAAGTGCTGGGATTACAGGCAGAGCCACTGAGCTTGGTCAGAAGAAATATTTTTAAATATAATGGCTGACAATTGAAGAAAGACATAAACCTACAGATTAAAGCACATTTAAGCACATCGTAGAAAGGCTGCAGAAACCAAAGACACACTTAAACAATACAAGTTGAGAGAATTTGAAACCAGCAAAACTAGATAACATGAGGTCCTAATGACTGTCCTTTGAGCCAAAGAAATAATCATAGGTGGAAGCGTGGATCTTTAGGAAGGGATAAAAAAGCACTAGAAAGAGACATTTGTGGATCAACATAAAAATATTATCTGTCATTAAGGTTCTAAAGAGGCTATTTGCCATTTAAAGCAAGAGTAAGCGATGTGTTATGAAATTTAGAACATTCGTACAAGAAAAATATATGACAATAATAAGCCAAATGACTAGATAGTAGGCAAATGGAAATATACTGTTGTAAGTTTGTTATAGTATTTGTTAGATGGTGGAATATGAAATCAAGGTAGACAGTAATTAATTAGGGACATATTTTATTTTATTTTATTATTTTATTTTATTTTAAAGCTGTGGGATACAATTCAGGGTTAGGTGTACAAATGTTCATTATGCATATGCAGGTACCCTTGTGGATGAGGTGTGCCCCTCCTCTCCCCCTGGCAGATTCCCACTACTGCCAATCCCACCCCTGCCCTCCCCTGGCAGTTTCCCACTGCTGCTCATCCTTTTCTTACAGTATTATGATAATTGTTCAAGGTCTGCTTATAAGTGAGAACATGTGACACTCAGTTCTTTGTTTCTGTGATAGGTCACTCAGTATCATAGACTCTAAGTCTATCCAGGTTGCTGTGAAGTTCATAATTTTGTCCTTTTTTATGACTGTGTAATAGTCCATCGTGTATATGTACCACATTTTTTTTAATCCATTCTTCTTTCAATGGGCAGCACGGTTGGTTCCATATTTTTGCTATTGTGAATAATGCGGCAATAAACATGTATGTGCAGGTATCTTTTTCATAGAGTGATTTGAGTTCCTCTGGTTATATTTCCAGTAGGAGGATTGTGGGGCCGTATGGAAGGTTGCTTTTTAGATCTTTTAGGAATTGCCAAACTGTTTTCCACAGAGGTTGGACCAATTTACCCTCCCACCAACAGTGTAGAAGTGTTCCCTTTTAGCCACATCCTCTCCAGCATCTGTTGTTTTTCTAGTTACTGATGATGGCTATCCTGACTGGAGTTAGGTGGTATCTCCGTGTGGTTTTAATTTTTGTTTCTTTGATGACTTGTGAGGCTGAGCATTTGTTCCTGTATCTGTTAGCTGCTCCTATGCCTTCTTTTGAGATGTATCTATTCATATCTTTTGCCCACTTTGTAATAGGGTTGTTTGTTTTTTCCTTTACGGCATGTTTGAGTTCCTGGTAGATCCTTAGGCCTTTGTCAGACATACAGTTGGCAAATATTTTTTCCCAGTCTGTGGTCTGTCTCCCTAGGGGCACATATTTTAATCTGTAGAGGAGTGCTGTTCGATGGAGTTTTCTGAACTTAGAGAAATGTTCTATAATCTCTAGTGTCCAATAGTAGTCACCAGTCACATGTGGCTATTGTGTACCTGAAATGTGACTAGTGCAACTGAGGAATTCAACTTTTAATTTTAATTAATTTAAATTTAAGCAGCAACATATGGCTAGCTTAGGTATATTTTCTGCCTCCAAGGTATAGCAGATGACAGTTTAACCAAATGTTTTGCCAGTATGTACCACAGATTGTGGGTTTTCCAGCTTTTTATACTAGGTTTCATACCACCTGCCTCCTAGTCCCAAAGACAATATTGCATATTTTAGGCTTTTGTAAAGGTAGCATCTCACTTCTAGTACCAATGTCTAAACTCGTCCATTCTTGCTACATAATTAACTCAAGACTTTAATGGCTCAAAACAGTACACATTTATGTTCACCCTCACAGGTCTGCACATTGCAGGGATTTGGCTGATCTGGGCTGGGCTTTACTATGCCAAGCTAAGCTTCAGGCCTGCTCCAGTTTATTTCTGCTACACATATTTTCATTTCATTTCATTCTCAGGCCTTTCCAAAGGAGTACCAGCTACCGGGGTGTGTTCTTTTTATGATAGTTCAATGGAACACATTGAAGTCTGTATTTGAGTCATGCGTACTGATATACCAATGGCCAAATAAGGTCACCGGACCAAGAGAAATGTCAACAATTCAGGGAAGCACAGTCTACCACCGTAACAAAGTGGGAGGTGAATTCTGTAACAGAGATGGAGGGAAAAATAGTTATCTGATCCACCCTCCAGAAACAAAGGAAGCAATTTACGCTAAAACATACAAAATCTATTTCCAATAAAATCAGACACTGGTGATCACTGCCATCAGCAAGAATAATGAATTCAGCATAATAAAATACCAGTATCAGCCACTGCAGCATATTACAATAAATTGACCAAATCAACTGAGTACAAACTGTGGCAAAATTAACTGAATCAGGTTAAGTCATATTCAGTGGAAAATGAGGCCAAATCTTTGCACCTGTAATTTGTTTATATCTATGTGTGTGTGTGTGTGTGTGTGTGTGTGTACACACACACACACTAGGCATACTAGATTGTGATCTTCCTTTTCCAAACTTAATTTTTTAATGAAAGTTGTTTTCCTAAAGACTGTTTATTAAAATCCATGGACCAGTGTACGAACTAATGATCTCTCTAGACCCTCAGTACATAGGTAAGAGGACAATAGGAAGAAAGACATCTCCGTGGACTCCATCTGGCTGGAATCCCTGAGCAGCTGGAACTACTGAAAATTCCAAAGCCAAATGTTCCCCACCTTTCTACAAGATTCCCGAAATGCCTGAGGTGCGAGAGGACTCTCTCTGTTCAGACTCAAGGGCAGCTCAACGAAGTGATTAGGGGAGGAGGAGGAGGAGGCAAAACTTGTTTTTTTGTTTTGGGGTGTGTGTCTGTGTGTGTGTGTGTGTGTATGTGTCTGTGTGTGTGTGTGTACTCACCACAAAATTACAACAGATTTTTAAATGGTTAGCTTATTAAAAACCAGACCAACGGTCCTTTGAAGCTAATGTTGATGACAAAGTGGTTGAAATGTACCACGATGAAATTCTAGGAAACCGAACAGTAGGGACCTTGATGTTTCTCAAATGGCCACACCTAGCTTATCTGAAAGCTGAAAATAATACCATTTATTCATATGAATGAATCATCATTGCAGAGCTTCTGCTGTTCTCTGGCCCTTTTCTTTTCTTCTCAGTTGTTGTTGTTAATTTCCAGCGTCTGAGAATTAGGTAATAAATCAAAAATAGCTAGAGGCCCTCCTACCAGCAACCCTTTGTTCTTAAAGAGAGTGAAGCATTGACACCCAGTCACCTAGCTGCAACAGCTCGAGGAGGAGACGACACGTCCACCGCCCATGCTGTTCCCCCTGAATTGTTTCCCACCCAGACAGCTCAGCTTGCCAAGGTACAGGACTGGAAAACTCATTTCACATTTCATTCCTCCCCTCTGTTCAGCACTCCCATCGGATTTTTGAAAGCAAGAAACCTGCCACATTTTTTTTCCAAGCAAGTAGGCTCTATATTTAGAGGACATCTGAGAATTAAAATCATCACCCTAAATCACAGGTATGGCTTTTCCTCTTGGGCCTTCTTAACAACAGCAGGTTATTTTGCAGAGAAACACAAGGCATGGAAGACGAGGCAAAGGGAGTCCTTGGAGGGGACACAGGAGATTAACGTGGAGACAGGTCCAACCTGTAATAGGTAAAAGGCGGAGCACTCCTGCAACCACGTGGAAATCAGATCAAACACATCTCTCTCTGGAATCACATCATAAGACACAGCGGAGAGAGACTGAAACCTGACTTTGGGATAGGGCAATTTTGTAAAATTATTTTGCCCTCACCATGCATCAGACATTATATTTTCCTCAGTGCACTTCACTGGAACCAGTCAAGACATTATACCTGAGCATATATGTATATACATACATATATTGATTGTTTTTTCCTTCTCCAGTTTGACTTCGGTAAACACTAAGAAGAGCTGGTGATGATTTGAGTGTCCATGAGCTCACTCTTGAGTTCCTATAGTTATGGTTGTCTATCATCTTGTTTAGGTTTAAAAAACAAAATCCATTCGGAGAGAAATATGTATGCACTTCTTTATCTGGAATCAAAATACTCAGTGCAACATTTGTTTGTTTGGTTTTTTTTAGTCAGAGTCTCATACTGTTGCCCAGACTGGAGTGCAGTGGCATGATCACAACTATTGCCGCCTCAACCTGCTGGACTGAGGTGATCCTTCTGCCTCAGCCTTCCAAGTAGCTGGGACTTCAGGCACATGCCACCATGCCTGGCTAATTAAAAAAAAAATTATAGAGACATAGTCTCACCATGTTGGCCAGGCTGGTCTCGAATTCCTGTAGTCAAGCAATCCCTTCACCTCAGCCTCCCCAAATGCAAGGATTATGGGCATGAGCCACCACACCCGGCCTTGGAATCAAAATACTCAGAAAAGCAAAATAAGTTGATGCAGAAAACAATGCTAACATATTATAATGATGACTGTTACAAGAGAACTTGGACGCCTCTGACTCAAGGCTAAACAAATAAGTGATTGACCAGGCTCGGTGGCTCAGCCTATCATCCCAGCACTTTGGGAGGCCGAGGTGAGTGGATTGCCTGAGCCCACGGGTTCGAGACCAGCCGGGCAACTTGACAAGACCTCGTTTCTACAATAAATAAAAATAATAAACCAGGCGTGTGGGCGCTCGCCTGTAGTTCTGGCTCCTTGAAAGGCTGAGGCGGAAGCATCGCTGGAGCCCAGCAGGAGGACACTGGGGTGACTGTGAGCGTCCCACTGCACTCCAGCCTGGGCGACAGAGTGAAACTCGGCTCAAAAAAAAAAAAAAGTGATGAGTAGTGGAATTTTAGTGCTAAGAGCTATTTTGTTATATTCAAATTCTTGGAAAATTGGTCATTTACTCATCCAGTCAGCCAATATTTACTCCACATCTACCAATGTTTGTTACAATGATGGGGAGAGAGGTCGTACAAACTCACCCAGAACATAGAGTCAAGATGAAAACTCCTGTAGTTCACCTGATTGAATAAGACTTGAAAAGAAACTGGGACCCCGAGCCTGATGGAAGCAGGTTATAGACCTGCTTGCATCTGTTCTGAGCACATTCCTCTTCAAGCGTGTTGAGTGCTTTCTTTCCTTTTAAATGTATTTATTTATTAATTAGAGTTGGAGTGTCACTCCATCGCCCAGGCTGAAGTGCAGTGGCATGCTCACAGCCACCGCAGCCTCGACCTGCTGGGCCTAGGTGCTCCTTCCACCTCAGCCTAGAGACAGGGTCTTGCTCTGTCACCCACGCTGCAGTGCAACAGCACAATCATAGCCAACTGCAGCCTCAACTCCTGGTCTTGGATGATCCTCCTGCCTCAGCCTCCAAGAAGAGGTGGGACTGCGAGTGCATGCCACCAAGCTTGAATAATACTTTTACTTTATTTTTTTAGAGTCAGGGTCTCACCCTGTCACTCAGGTTGGAGTGGAGCAGTGCTATCACAGCTCCCTGTAGCCTCAAGCTCCTGGGCTCGAGTGATCCTCCTGCCTCAGCCTGCCAAGTAGCTCATATAGAGACAGGGTCTCACTGTGTTGGCCAGGCTGGTCTCTAACTCCTGGGTTCAAGAGATCCTCCCACCTCAACCTCCCAAGTAGCTGGGTTTATAGGCATGAGTTACTATGCCCAGCCTTGTCTCCTCGCCCTGATTGTTTATTTTGTCCCTTTCATCTTGAATGACTGCCCAACCATCAACACCTGATAAAAATCCAGACCTCCCTTCAATACTCACCTTACCTATAGAAGATACTCACTGAATATATATGTTGAACTGAGTGAATGAGAACACTTCTACTTTTCGTTGCACATTTATCAGTCAAGTAAATTCAACAAATCATGAATGTAAGACCAGGACTTTTCACACAGAGCTATCATCTGTGGTTCACTTGTGAATAAGGTAAAAAGATGTTCTTATAAATTATTTCACCAAGTAGAATGACCCGTCAAGGTCATCTTATCAAGTAGAATATCCTTTTAAAGCCATGGCCAGATCATCAGGCAATACCATGCAATATACCTAGAATATAATTAGGTGTTGTTTTAACTTTTTTGAGTCAGAGTCTCACTCTGTTGCCCAGGCTGAAGTACAATGGCATGATCATGGCTTACAGCAGCCTCCAAATCCTGGGCTTTAGCAATTCTCTTGCATCAGCCTCCTGAGTAGCTGGGACTATAGGCTTGTTGCACCATTCCCAGCTAATTTTTGTTTGTTTTTTCCAGAGACGAGATCTTGCTATGTTGGCCAGGCTGGTCTGTTGAAACTCCTATGCTCAAGCAATCCTTTTGCCTTCGCCTCCTAAAGTGCTAGGATTATAGGCATGAGCCACTGTGCCTGGCCTAGATATTGTTTTAATATCTATAAGAGTTATGTGTTCCTAAAATACAGGAAGTGTTTGAGAAGAATGTTCATCAAACTTATTACCTTTTGAGTTAAAGGAAAAAGACCTTTAAGACTCTTCAGAGCTTTGTGACAGGTTTAAAACACGATCATATGTTCATTGACACTTCTGCCATTAAAGGAGGGCTCTGAGTCTTCTCTCCTTGCATATGGATGGGGCTGTGACTCTTTGGCCAATTGAATCTAGTGGAAATGATTTCCAGGGTTAGATAAAAGGCCACACTGCCTGCTTATTGACAGGAGCACTTTTTCTCAGTGCCCTGGGTAACCGGGTAAGAAGTCGGAATATCCTGAAGTCACATTGCTAGCAAGGTCACATGTAGGTACTTAAATTGACAGTTCTGACTAAGCTCAGTCTTCCAGCCACACCCTCAAAGCACAATACATGGGTGTGAAACCACCTTGGACCCTTCAGTCCACTTTATTATATTTTATGAGTCAGTAATGCCCAGGTTCAACTGGGTGATCTTTCTGGTTCATTTGGTGTTAACAGAGACCACCTGGTAGAGCAAAAGAATAAACCAGCTAATTCCTGCCCAAATACCTGACGCACAAAATTGTGAGATATGATAAAACGGTTTCATGAAAGCCACTAAGTTTTGGAATAGTTTGTATATAGCTGGAAGATCCCGCTGCCAACAAATCCTGAAAGAATAAAAAGAATACAAGAGAGTGACTTATGATACTGCTGAATGAAGAGCTTCTACTCCATGCAAAGACAATAGAAGTGACTAATCTATAACCTGAACACAGGAATACGGACCTTGAAGGCCATCAGAACTTATTTGGAGAGTTATAATATAAAAAAGCAAAACACGTCCCATCAATGTCATCAACAAGAATCTAATCGGTCCCAGTCGAAATCCCACATTCTTAGGAATTTCAGCTGGAATTCCTTAAGACAATATTCCGTGAAATGACAGCCTTCAAAATTCTTGGGATGGACCAGGCTCAGTGGCTCAGCCTGTCATCCCAGCACTTTGGGAGACTGAGATGCATGGATTGCCTGAGCCTGTGGGTTCGAGACCAGCCTGGGAAACTTGGCAAGACCTCATCTCTACAATAATATCAAAAATTAGCCGGACACGATAGGGCACACCTGTAGTTCTGGCTCCTTGGAAGGCTGAGGCGTAAGGATCACCAGAGCCCAGCAGGTCGACACTGGGGGGCCGTGAGAGTGCCACTACACTCCAGCCTGGGTGACAGAGTGAGACTCCAACTCAAAAAAAAAGACAAAAGTTCTGGGGATGGTATAATTATTTCCTTGATGTTAAGCATCTTTCAACTCTGTAAAGATTTAGAATTAAATAGAGAAATGTACAAATGAATCAAAACTACAGTATTAACATGGTGTTAGTATTGTACATTTTTTACATTAATGTACTTGTTATGTTTGTAAGAATTTGACCAAAACATATCTGCCTTGTAATTCCAATCTAAAACGTACAATTGAGTAATTAATTTAGATCTGTGATTTCAAAATGAAGTCTTACTAAAGTTACAGTTTGAGTACATTTAAGAGTATTTGTTTCTTCAATATTATGGGTTTTTAAAAAATCGTTTAAAGTACGCTGAGTTTTCTTTTTGTTTGTTTCTTTTTTTTCAAGTGAGAAAGCAGGATTTATTGAGAGGACAGAAAAGCTCCCACAGTGGGAGGAGCCCCTAGGGGGTTGCCCAAGTTTTATTTTTTTTATTTTTTTAGTTAAGTCACACATGAAAAAATAAATTGTATATATAATTAATATACGCATTGAAAATGTTTAAAGACATTTCACTAAGTTTCCTAAAGTGGGATCAAACACTATCTAAAGCCAGTGTATTTCCTAATTTAAACCCCTTTCAAAAGAATTTCCTCTTGCCATAATTTACTAAGAGCTAGTCCCACTCTTTCTCTCTTGGGGATTTAACTGAATTTTCTTTAAGAAGCATGACTGGTCACCGCCTGGGGCAAAGAAAAAAGGAAACTCCCTGCACTAGGATGAAGAAAAGCCAGCTAATTATCAGCCACAGAGATGAGCTCAGCAGTTTCTGAATAAAAGAAAATTCCGCCTGGAAACCCACCCAGTGCCTGTCGGTGTGAACTGCTCAGGTGCTCTCCCGCAGAGCATCACACACCACTCTACCACCTCACTCAGAGAGGCCACAGGAAGGGAGACAGGGGCCTGTTACTGTTGCCAGGCTGGTTCGTTTTCTTTCCCTCCCCCTCTCCTTCCCATCCTCCCTTTTTCCTTCCTTCCTTCCCTTCTTTCCTCCTTTGAGGCAGGGTCTTGCTCAGTCGCCCAGGCTGGAGTGCAGTGGCACAATCATAGCTCACTTCAGTCTCAAACCCTCTGGCTCAAGTGATCCTCCCACCTCAGCCTCCTGATTAGCCAGGACTCACTTTTGTATTTTTTTGTAGATGGGCATCTTCCTACGTTGCCCAGGCTTGTCACAAACTCTAGGACTCAAGAAATCCTCCCACCTTGGCCTCCCAAGTTGCTGAGATTACAGGTATGAGCTGCTAGGTCCAGCTCAACAGGTCTTCTCTTTAAGTGACAATAAAAATTCCTAGGAAGAGGGTATTGTGGGTAAAAGCATCAGAGAATGGGAAAGCAAACTTCTTGGGTTCACCCTTTTTTTTTAAGTTGGGGTCTCATTCTGTCGCCCAGGCAAGAGTGCAGCAACACAACCATGACTCAACACAACCTTGATCTCCTGGGCTCAAACAGTCCTCCCACCTCAGCCTCTCGAATAGCTGGGACTCCAGGTCCATGAACATGGCATGCCTGGCCATGGTTCACTTTTGATACACTTCATTTACATTTATTCAATATGATCTGATGTATGCCTATGGTTTGCAGAACATTGTAATAATCCTAAGAGGTTGCAAAAGAAATAGAGAGGACTCCTCTCCCCAAGAAACATGCAATGTGAAAAGTGATACACACGTGGAATAGAAGTACAACACAAAGAACCATTCATAAATGTGAAGATTTTACATTGTAACCGGGTGCAGTGGCTCCTGCCTGTAATCCCAGCACTTTGGGAGGCCGAGGTGAGGGGACTGCCAGAGCCCAGGGGTTCGAGACCAGCTTAGGCAACAAGACGGAGACCTCGTCTCTACAATAAATTAAAAAATTAGCCAGGTGCAGTGGCGCACGCCTGTAGTTCCAGCGCCTTGGAAGGCTGAAAGTGGAAGGATCTCCTGAACCCAGCAGTTAGAGGCTGCGGTGGTCATGTGCCTGCCACTGGACTCCAGCCTGGGCAGCAGAGTGAGACTCCGACTCTCTCCGTGTCTCTCTCTCTACACACACACACACATACACACACACACACACACATTACATGGTTAGGTTGACTAAAGCTAGAAAAGCATGGCCTGGCCATAGCTCAAAGAACACATGGCCCAGTCAATGCTTAACAAAACAATGGCAAATGGCTTCTTGAGGTTGAGTGCTTTTAAACCTTCCTTTTCGTGTGAGGTAGGTCATTAAGGTGATTGGGTGGCGGTCATTTTCACATCATCTCAAAGGGCAGGCGAGCACAGGTACTGATGTCAGGTGATGGGTTAGTCACATGATTGCTGCCATGTTGATGGAGTCTGTGCCTGGAAGGTCATAGAGGGCTGATTAGGTTAACTTGTTCATAAAACAAGCGGGAGAGGGATTGTCAAACAGTTATCAATAGCTACCTCAGAGAAACCGGTTCTGTCCTTGGCTAGTGATTACAGGGTAAATTTAAGTGAAATGCCAGAAAAAAATGGCAAAGTTAAGCAATGTTAAAATGGCTGCTCTTTGGTTATGGCTATATTAATTTCGTCTAGTGTCTTTTCAAGAAATATGTGCCCATGTGCTTGTGGGCAATAGCCCGATCTCTGGTATGTATCTAAGCTGTGCCTCTTCCCGTCTCTCTAGGTTCCTCTCCTCCTTTTCCTCGGTACTTCCGCTTTCAATGTCTCTTTCAGGCCTGTCCTCCTAAGGACACATTTGGATACACCCACCCTCAGGGTCACTGGCAGACGCAGAGACTCATACTTCCTGGGCAGCCCAGCTCAAAGTTTCCCCTCACCCAGCAGAGTGACTGATGACACCTTCTCTTATTCACCAGCCACTCACTCAGCATCCTCCTCTTCTCCACACGTGCCTTCAATATTTCCTCAGAATTTGTTGGCTTTATACAAACTATTATCAGTGTGGTGGAGCCAGGATATTGTTTGACCAGATCCCCTTCCTGCTCTGGACAATCACCCATTCCACTATGTGGCTATGAGGAGACTTGTCATCTTTCTACAGATTCACAACCTTGGCTTGTTGACAGGCCCGGGGCATCCCTGGATCTCTGGTTGGGCCATCAGAGTCATTCTCCTGTTGCTTTCTAACCGGAATTGAGAAAAAAAAAATCAATAATCCTTCCCATTAAGAGTTGACTTGTATTGTTTAAGAGTGTATCATTTAATTTCCTCAAGTTTGTGAATTTTCCGGTTTTTCCATTATTGATTTCTAGTGGTAGTTGCAAACTTGCAAAATGTATTGAGATTTGTTTTGTGTTCTAACATATGGTCTATCCTGGAAAAGGTCCCATATGTACTTGGGAAAAACATGCAATTCTGCTGGTTTGGAGTGGAATTTTTTTTATGTCTTTTAGATTTGTAGTGTTGTTCAGGTCCTCAATTTCCTAGTTCCTCTTTTATCTAGTTCTGTCCATTACAGAACGTAGGTATAGAGGTAGCCCGCTGTTATTGTTGAATTTTGTCAATTTTTGCCTCATACATTTTGTCTCATTAGGTGTGTATATTTCTATTATATCTGCTTAATAATGAAGGCTCTTTATATTCATTCAGAAACTTAAAAGGACCATCGCTTTTCCCCAAGATGCCCAGGAATTCTATTAATAGATTCTGTAGCCGCATGTTTTACATATAAACATGTGATATTTAACATACTATTTGTAGTAGACATAATAATACTTCATAATGCAGGGTCTAAAAGCTTTTGTATAGTCAATTAATTTACATAAAGGGATATTGAGATTTTTTCAAACAGGAAAAAAGAATGATTAAGACCATGAGGTGAATTTTTCTTTTCTTTTCTTAGATTAGAAAATATAGTTTATTTAGAAGGTGAATTAGAGAGAGAGAAAGAAAGAGGAGATTCACCTCCCCAAGGAAGAGGAACGGGCCAAAGCTAGGAAGCATGGTGACAGTCATAGCTCAAAGAGCAAATGAACACAACCAGAGTCTAGTAAGGCAACGGCGGCGATGGTCTGGCCATGGCCATGAGGTGAATTTCCAATCAGAGTTGAAAAGAAAATCAGTTACAGAAACACTCACAGATCTTCTTCCTTAGTGAAAATGTTACAATATGCAATGTAAGAATACCATTACCATATAAGAATGCCATTCACAGCAAATGAATTTTATTTATGTCAACACCCATCATGATGCTTTTAGTAATTCTGTAATCCAAAAAGTGAATCTTGTATAAAGTATTTTTGAAGTGCATTTCCTGTTCTCTATCATGGAAAAGTATTTTCAGGCAGCAAAGAAAAAACAGCTGTGCTCTGTTCCTCTAAATTTTCTTTGATAGTGTCCTCCTGTGTAGTTGATCCCAGTGCCCAGATGTGAGAGCTGCTGTTTCTTTAAAGGATATGGAAGATTAGTTCCCTGTACTTTTGATGCCTGTCAGAAATTTCAATATGGTGCATTAAGCAGCCTGAATGAGTCAGAGAATCTTTAAGACAACCAAAGCTAGAAGATATAAAACAGCTTAAAACAGCAAATATAAGAATAAAAGGCCCCATTTGATGTTTAAGTGTAGACCACATTCTAGTGTTGCAAATAGATGGAAATAATCCCCAGGCTCACAAAGGGAATATATGATATATAAATTATGCATCGGTTTGACTCATTTTTGCTTACTACATCTGCTCTGTCCACAATTCCCCTGTTGGAAAACACACTCTCCCTTCCTGAGAACAATGAGGGAACAAGGGAAGGCCAGAAATAGTGCATAGCCTAATTCTTCCCTTGTCTGTCACCACCTTTCCCAACACACATGCGCATGCACACACACACACACACACACGCACGCACGCACGCACGCACACACGCACTCATGCATGCAGAGGTCATCTCTAGTGGGCCCTCGTGGGAGTGAAAAATTGCTCCAG
Source organism: Tarsius wallacei (assembly GCA_963574415.1). Lineage (NCBI taxonomy): Eukaryota > Metazoa > Chordata > Mammalia > Primates > Tarsiidae > Tarsius > Tarsius wallacei. The sequence goes on along the minus strand of CAUYQG010167777.1, from coordinate 10,534 downwards.
AAAGAGGGGCTGGGGCCAGGGCTTCCACCTCCAGATTTGAGGCTGGGTAGGGAAATGGGCGTGGGCTGCCCTGGCAAAGGGACAAGTGGGTCAGTTGGAGGAGGGCACTGGTGGCCTGAATCCTCTGGGGCGCCGCTGAGCTGCAGCTGTTCCGCACCGCCAAAAGCAGATAGATGTGCAGAGTAAGACGGAGAGCACCTGCTGAGACAGCATGTGGGACTGAGGGAGGTGAGGCTGGCCAAGCCTGTGCAGGCAAGACGGGCCTTTCCAGAACACATCACAGTGGATGAGTGCTTTTCTTCTTCACCGTGCCATTTATTTTTAAGCCAATGAATTATGCAAAAGACAGGTGATATTATCATCCCCGATAATGTAATTATTACCATTTATTTTCACAAATAAAGAAATCGAGGCTTGCCTAAGATCACAGCTTTACTAAGGATAGAGCTGTAACTCAGGCTTACCTCCTTTCATGCTGACTTGAATGTCAGCCTCACACAGACCCACTTAGCTGTGGGTGGAAACACAGTGCAGTCATTAAAATGTGCCCAGAGCTGAATTTCTGAAGAAGGGTAGATGGTAAGCAGTCCAGCTGGGCTTATAAGCTGTTTTCAAGAATTTATCCTAAAGATGATGGGAAGAAGAGGACCAAATTTATGACTCAGACCAGTGATGAGCAAACTATGGACCATGAGTCAAATCTGGTCTGCTGCCTGTTGCCTGTTTCATAACCAGTGTGTGTGTGTGTGTGTGTGTGTGTGTGTGTGTGTTTGGAGTTGAGGTCTTACTCTGTTGCCCAGGCTGGAGTGCAATGGCTTGATCATGGCTCACCACAGCCTCGACCTCCTGGGCTCAGGCAATCCTTCTGCCTCAGTCTCCAGAGTAGCTGGGACTACAGGAACATGCCACCACGGCTGGATAATTTTTTAATTTTTTGTGGAGACAAGATCTCACTATGCCCCCCAGGCTAGTCTAGAACTCCTGGGCTCAAGCAATCCTCCTACTTCAGCCTCCCGAAGTGCTGGGAGTACAGGTGAGAGCCACCGTGCCCAGCCTGTAATCAGTTTTACTGAATACTATCTGTGCCTATTTCTTTACATATTTCCTGTGGCTGATATAGTGATCCCACCGTAGATGTGAGTAGTTGCAAAAGAGATCCTAGGGCCTGCAGGGTCTAAAATAATTGCTCTCTGGCCCGTTACAGAAAAAGCTTGCCAACCTCTGTTTCTGAAAGATCAATCTGGCTGCCGTGTTGATTAGAGTGAGCCAAGATGAGAGACAAGAAGCCCAGCCAGAGGCTCCTCTAGTACCCCTGAGAGATGACAGGAATCTGAAGCTAGTTTCGGGCAATGGCAATGAGGGGAAGTGCACAGGCATAAAAGACGCTAAGGCAGAGGCTCGAAGATTGGATATGAGTGGAAAAAGTGGAAAGATAAGATTGATTTCAGTTACGCTATAATTGTTTAAAGATGGGAATTGAAGGTACAGAATTAGATATCCCACCCAGGGAGAAGTGAGAGAAGAGACTTCTAATAAAGGGGTCTCTACTCTAACAAAGAGTAGAACCTTAAAGAACACAGATATAGAAAAGCTGGGCAAGCAGAGAGGCGCTCAGAGATTTAGAAAGAGCTCCCAGACAGGTGAGAGGACAAGAGTCAGTCGTGCCAGCGATACCTGTGGGTGGAGGCGAGGACCCAAACTTGCCATTGGATTGTCAAGAAGGAGAACTTCTGTGGGAAAGCAAGGGACATGCGCCAAACTCTGCAGAGCGGAGGAATGACTGAGAGGTGAGGAAATGTGCAGAGAAAGAGACACATTGTTTTCAAGATGCTTGATTCCAAAAGGAAAAAGCTAGAGATAGAAGGTGGCCACAGGGAGACTTGGGACTGAGCAACAGTTTCGCCTTTGTTCTTTGTTTTTTTAAATAAAGGAACACAGTGAACAAGCTTAAATAATGACGTGGAAGGCCACGCGTGGTGGCTCAAACCTGTCATCCCAGCACTTTGGGGGGCCGAGGCGAGTGGATTGTCTGAGCCCGCAGGTTCGAGACCCGCCTGGGCAATTTGGCGAGATTTCATCTCTACAATAAATAAAAAACTAGCTGGGTGTGGTAGTGCGCACCTGTAGTTCCGGCTACCCGGAAGGCTGAGGCAGAAGGATTGCCAGAGCCCAACAGGTTTACGCTGGGGTGGCCATGAGCGTGCCACTGCACTCCAACCTGGGCAATGGAATGAGACTCTGACTCAAAAATAATTATACTAATAATGATGATGTGGAGGAACCAGTAAAGGTGACGCAAAACACAGGGAGGAAAACTGGCCGCCAAGGCGCAGGAGGGGAGATCTAGGGAAAATGGAAAACCCATCAGCTACAGAGAATGAGGCAGGTTGGCATCGGACTGGTGTTTTGAAGAACCATTCTAAATAATGGAGAAGAGAAAGATAACTGGGGAAATTCAGAATATTCAGGCAAAACTAAAGAACCAACCGAAGATCTGTGAGTGGTGTGATTTTTCTCTGGCAGTGTGAAGGGTGTAAATAGAAAACTAAACACAAAATTTCGGGAGTGAGGTGTAGCAATGACTCAGAAGTTCAGTTGGGACAAGTGATACCTGTAGTTTTTAGTGTAAGGAACATCTAGTCTTCCACTTTGGGGAGTACTGTAACTCCTGGCTTTGAATCACGTCAGCATCCCAAAAGACTACACATGTAGGATGGACCACAGCAACGTAGCCTCAAAGATGTGTCTTATGAGTTTCAATTAATTTTTTTCTCTAGCCTATAGGTTGAAGCCCAAATGCGTGAGAATTTGTAGTAAGATGCTAGCTTAGTCCTAAACTGTGTTAAGCCAAGATTCAAGGGAGTTGAATATTTTTGGAGGGCTGATGGGAGAGTTTCTAGGCGTGTTCTCACAGGAGCAGCCAGATGGGGAACGCATCTTAAGGGACGAGAGAATTAATGTATTAAAATCTTGATTATTGATACAAGGAATTGTTCACCAAATTCTCTATAAGCACAAAGCATCAGCATTATTGGTACCAGGAGTTACAATTTGAGTGTTTGCTTATTAGGAGTCAAGATTGCTCTAGGTCCTTGACCTAAAGTGTTCCAATTAATCCAGCAACCTTTTGAGGAAGCATGACTACTGTTCTCCTTTAATAAATGAAGAAGTGGAGGCTTGAAATGCCAAATAACTCTTCTGAGATCACACAGCTGGTTATTAGTAACACGAGGATTTACACTGTCAAAATCAAAATTATCCGGGACTCCTCTCTGATGACAGAAGTAATACCACACAAAATCATACGTACAAAAAACTTTTGAAAATTTCAATCACTCAGCTTAATCTCAACCTTAAGCCTCATCCTTAACTGAGTGGTTCACTGGGGTCAATTCTAGGCTTCCACCCCTCCCATTCCACTCCGAGTTAGCAACAATGCTTGGCGGCTTATATGACATCCCTAGGCCATAGTAATCTACCTATACTAAATTCTACAAGACATGTTGTCCTACTCAATGTGTCATAAGCCAAAAACATGTCAGGCACACAATAGATACATTCCATTTGCCCTCACAGTGGTTTTAGGTGTATAATTAGATTGCCTTTGGGCAGGGCCCACAAAGCCTTGATCTTCAATGTCTTGCTGTAGGAGACCAGGCTTTAGTCCCTTCTGCTCTTGGGTCCCAAAGACTCTCAGAGGTCCTTCTGCCTTTCTGGCAGCTCTCCCAGGCAGCAAGTCATGAGGTCTCCCATCTCTTTCTCCACTGCCCTGGGCCTGGAGAACGTCTCTCATTGGTGGGATACTTTATGTGCCATGCCTTTGAAGGTCACTGTGCCTGGGCCCACACATGTTCTCCTTCCCCCAGGGCATAGGTTTTGGAAAATAAATGCTAGGATTTCCGAGTATATCCTGCCCTTTTCTCTCCAGAGGCAAGGAGGACCAGACTTGTGAGCTTTTTCAACAAAGAAAATACAGGAAGGGGGGAAAAGCAGGATGATACCGGATAAGAGAATCTCAAAATAGTACTTTGCTTCTGTGAGTTCTGTAGAAGAAAAATGCCACTTAATTGTAAGGAACAAAGTATAGAATAAAGGTCCTTAGATGATCAGGATAAGAGCTCTCTCGTGACTTCCCCTGGCACCAGCTCAACAACCAAAAAGAAGAGAAGAATATGCAATTTTCAACAGAATGACTTTAATATCCAGGAAGGTTAGAAGCTGAGAAAAACCTGTGCTTTCACCTAAGAGCAATTGTACAAACCTCTTTTCAATGCGTTTTTGGTGGTATTCTGATGGCCTGCTCATTTGCCTGTGAAACATTGTAGTGGTATGAGGTCATGGAGCACTGACACCGTTTCACTCATTGTCCCATTTCTAGTATGTGCTATCTTGACCCCATCAGGGCTTTCCAAAGTGGAGTCATTTTCTTTGAAAATTGCAGGTCAGTTTCATGTCTCTTCTCTTCCAAGATGGCAGCAGCTGGTCAAAAAGTGCTTGCCATTATATGAATCAGTTCTGGAGATCTTATGTGCAGCAGGGTGACTAGAGTTCATCATAATGTCTTGTATGTAGTACTTGAAATTTGCTAAAATAGTACTTCAGTATTCTCACCACAAAATAAGGCTACGTGTGAGGTGATAGATATGTTAATTAGCTTGATTGTGGTAATGATTTCACGATGTATACATATATCAATACATCACATTGTATACCTTGAACACAAACACTTTTTATTTTTCAATCATACCTTTAAAAAGCTGAAAAAAAGGACGAAGGACCAAATATATGCAGACTTTATCATGGAATTTGCAGTTTTTTGCCTGTTTTTATCCAAGTGGGCTTTGGAAGGTGAAGTCTGAGTTTCTCTATTCTCTAGTCCTTGATGTGAAATGCATTCTCTTGAAAAAGCATAACAATTGCTATTTCTCCTGCAATCCTGCACTCTCTAAATGCCCATTTTAGCTTTCACCTTAATACGGTGCTGCCAAGTCATATAGGAAAACCCTGTACCTGGGATCAGGAGTACAGAGCATAGAGATCAAAAGTTCCCCTAAGCAGGCTGGGTTGGGGCAGGTAGATGGCATGGCAGATAAAAGGTGGGACAGAGAGACAGGGAGAGTCTAAGGTGGGCAGGCACAGTGCAGCATCTTGGAAACGCAGAGTTAGAGAATGAAAGGACCAAACTTGGAAACCTGAGGTCTTATGCAACAAATGGCAGATGATACCATAATCTGGGTCCACACACTGACCAATGAGTGGCCTAGATGTCAGTCATAGAACCAAGGGGCCTGAAGAATAATAAGAGCTGCTGGGCAATCTACCTCATGAACACAAACTTGTTTAACCTTGCACAACCATTCTAGGTAAGTATTTCCCCCTGTAAATTCCCATTCGCTCTCTGGCCCAATTGAGGCATCAATTTTGGAAAGCTCTGCTTGAGTCTGATTTCTATTTTACAACAAAAAAATTTTTTGAGGCAGAGTGTCACTGTCACCCAAACTGGAGTACAATGGCACAAACACAGCTTACTGTAGCCTCGACCTCCTGGACTCAGGCAATCCTTCTGCCTCAGCCTCCTGAGTAGTAGCTGGGACTACAGGTGAGTACCACCACACCTGGCTTTTTTTTTTATTTTTTTGTAGAGATGAGGTCTCACTATGTTGCCTAGGCTAGTCTTGAACTCCTGAGTTCAAGCAATTCTCCCACCTTGGCTGCAATTACAGCCAGGTCAGATTTTATTATTAGAAGTTATCTCAGTACTCTGATATTTCCCTACTGTAGCAATATTTAGTATGTTTAGTTTACTACCCAATTTATTGAGAGATAGAAAATTTATATAAGTGGAGAGAAATACGTTAAGGGTGAAAAAATTAAATCATTTCTTCTCAAATTAATTTTTTGTTTAACCCAATACAATTATTCACAATTTTTTCAAATTGATAATATTATTCTAAAATTTACTTAGAAGAGTAAATGGACAAAAAATTGCAAAAATAAAAATAAAATAAAGGGAGGTTAGCCTTATCAAACATCCAAACTTACCTGTTTTAAAGCTATAACTATATTGAAACTGCTTAAAATCCTTCAATGACTTTTCATTGCGTTTAGGAAAAAATTTCTTTAAAAAATTTTTTTTAGCCGGGTTCAGTGGCTCAGCCTGTAATCCCGCGCCTTGGGAGGCTGAGGTGAGTGAACTGCCTGAGCCTGCGGGTTCGAGACCTGCCTGGGCAACTTGGCGAGACCTCATCTCTACAATAAATCAAAAATGAGCCGGGTGTGGTAGCGCGTGCCTGTAGTTCCAGCTACTTGGAAGGCTGAGGCGGAAGGATCACTGGAGCCCAGCAGGTCGAGGCTGTGGTGGCCGGGAGTGGCCACTGCACTCCAGTCTGGGCAACAGAGTGAGACTCCAACTCAAAAAAAAAAAAAAAGAAATTTATTTTAAAGATGTGGGGTACAATTCAGGGTTAGGTATACAAATTATACAAATGTTCATTATGCAGGTACCCTTGTTGATGAGGTGTGTCCCCCCTCCCCTGGCAGAATCCCACTACCGCCACCCTTCCTCCTCCCCCCGGGCAATTTCACACTACTGACAATCCTTTCCTTATAGTAATACGATAATTGTTCAAGGTGCACTTATGAGTGAGAACATGTGACACTCAGTTCTTTGTTTCTGTGATAGATCAATCAGTATTATAGACTGTAAGTCCATCCAAGTTGCTGTGAAGTTAATAATTTTGTCCTTTATGGCTGCGTAATATTCCATTGTGTATATGTACCACATTTTTTAAAAAATCAGTTCTCTTTTGATGGGCAGCATGGTTGGTTCCATGTTCTTGCTAGTGTGAACAGTGCTGCAATAAACATGCGTATACAGGTATCTTTTTCACAGAGTAATTTGAGTTCCTCTGGGTATATTACCAGTAGGGGGATTGTGGGGTCATATGGAAGGTCAATTTTTAGACCTTTTAGGAATTGCCAAACTGTTTTCCACAGAGGTTGTGCTAGTTTACACTAGTACTCTCACCAACAGTGTAGAAGTGTTCCCTTTTCCCCACATAGGATAAAATTTCTTTAAAAGGGCCCACCTGAATTGCATTTATTTCGTGAAACCTAATTTGCATACAGAATTCTACCTACAAGACAGTCTAGAAAGTGTAGTATTCACTTTCCAGGCTATGCAGGAAAAGAAGGCAGACTAGAAGGAGCTCTGGAATAATGCTAAGTGCCATTCAGCTATATCTATTACAACACATCCCAAGAATTGGAATTATTTGACTGACTTGTTTGTAACTTTCTTTTTGGGAGGTCTTTCCACCCTCCCCTTCCCCACTACTTCCCAAACCAAAGCTTCGTAAGAACAAGAATTACCCCTATTTTGTTCATTCTTATGTTCATAGTGCCAAGCACATAAAAGACATTCAATAAATATCTAATTATTAGATCCCCTTTTGAATATTCGATTAAAACACAAACAAGAGGACTCATTGTACTTTGAACTACTAAACTCACCCCTTAAGATCATGACCCAATTTTGATGACTAAATTATGAGAAATGAACTCACTGTCCAAAATCAAAGGATGGACACAGAGATGTGGAGTGCAGCATAAGTGAGACTTTAAAAGGCAGGTCCCTCTCCTGGTTCCTCATTGGAGGAATACCGCAGAAGTTACAGGCTTTCTGGTATGACGCCTATGTGACACGTTTTGATTGGCTTACAGAATCATTTTGGATCCTGCCAAAAGTTTAAACATGATGCCTGCCAAAGTAAAAAGCCGGCGAAAAGGAAGCACAAAGAAACAGGAAGTGAATCAACAAAAGAGAAGCACAAAACATTTAGACACCATCTTGAGAACCCAAGATAAACTAGGCTCTAATTTGAAAATAAATCACCATTCTTCTATTTCACATACACTTTAAGAGAAACAGTTAACAATCTAGACTGAATTACAAGGAGATGACATTGACGTTGAGAGGCTGTGGATACCCTGTCCTATAAGGAATGGAATGGGGAATATTTTACCTGAAGACAGAAACTCAAGCAAAATGGGCATTCTGACTGCAGAAATAGGAGTCTGTCACATGGAAGAAGGGACAGACTGATTTGATTCCCTCAGAGAGTAGGACTAGAGCCAACGGGTCGATGTCGTAGGGAATCAGAATTCAAGTCAGTATATGGAAGAACTTGTGCGTAACGCATTCACCAGGAGGTGGAGAGAATCTTCCACGGGAGATGGCCCTACTCGGGGATGGGGCTCCCACACTATTTGGGTTTCAGGGAATAAAGGAAGAGATGGACTAAATGACTTCTGAGGCCCCTAAGCTCTTTGGCTAAACTAGAAGTAGACATATGTCTTCCAAATTCTTGTGAAAATGTCTAACCGCACGAGTGTTAACGTCTCATTTCTTTAGGGCCAAAATGAGTCATTCATCGCCTTAGGCCGGCAGAGCCTTCAGACAACCTCCGAGCTACACCATGTCTGACTGTAGGTCTAGTCACATAGCAGGCCATTTGTCACCGCTCCTCTTCCAGTCACCTTGCACTGTGTCGGGTCATCACTGGACACTTCACACATTGTTAACAATGCATTTTCAATTATGCGCGCTCACTCTTCACCCCAGATTCTCTTGGTAGGAGGCTGACATTATTCTCAGTCACCTTGAGAGCAGGCAGAGGCACGGACACTTGAAGTAATTTTCATGAGGTCACTGAGAATTAGATGAAGGCTAGGGAGTCAGCATGCTGCTTAACTCTCGGAGTCAGGCAGCCCCCACTGTTGATTTGCAGGAGGCCTGGGCCGAGAGCCTCAGGAAACATGGGGTGGCCTTAGTTCTACATTTCTGGTCATGCTTCGAATGGGCAAAGTAATAATTGCATTTTTTAAACATGATTTTAAAGAATGAGTGAAACATGGAATGTGGAACATATCCACCGAGAGGGCACTTCTTTTGTGGTGCAATGCCTGGGTTCTGAACACTCTTTTCTTGTTCTCTAAGATTCTAGAGTCATTTCACCTCGCTAGGAAGGGTTTTAGTAAATCCACGTGAACGTGGTATTTTAGTGGAAGAGTTGATTCTGCTCGTTTCTCCCATGTACGGCTTTAACCATGATGGAACTGGATAAGGAACATTCAACAGACGGGTGTTAGGATGAAGGGACACTTTCAGTTTGTAGCTATAAGTGCATTTCCATCTGCCCGTTCGTGAATTATTCAGCCAACATGAAACAGCACTGTTTGGAAATGGGGTTTTTATAAACGGTGAAATTTAAATGAGCTCTCAAGCCCACTCCTGTATCCTCAATTCCCTGAAATAACTTTAAAAAGGAAACTACATCAGCACCTCCAACACAGGCAAATCTGGCCACAGGCCGTTTATCATCACCAGCTCTGCGGAGTTTTTAAATTTTTCTGAGAAAACAGAAGGAGGTTAGTTTTCAAAGAAAGGGGATTAAAAAAATCCATTCAACGCTTAAATGTATTATCCAACATTCATATCTTTATTCTGAAATAACTTTCTTTGGAAAAGAAAAATAATAGATTCATTGCTTGCGGATGTTTAACTCTTTCTGACCATGCTAGTAACTCTAGAGAGAACACAGTTATCCAGAGGGAACCAACGGAAAAGAAAAGTGAGGTATGGATTGCTCCCTTTCCAGATAAAGCATCACAGTGAGGGCAACTCAGTTAGTAAACCTTGGCCCTCATTTCAAAAAGTGTTTTAAAATGGCTTTGGTTTAAGTACACAAATGACACAATCAAAAGTGAAAACCTTTCTGGAAGAATCCCAATTTTAAAAAATCAGAATAATGCATATCTTTAGAGTCACACAAAATGCAAATACAGTTTCTTTTATTAGCCTTTTCCTATGAGGAAACACCTCATAAGATTAAGAAAATCAGGCCAGGCTCGGCGGCTCAGCCTGTTATCCCAGAACTTTGGGAGGCCAAGGCGAGTGGATTGCCTGAGCCCGCGGGTTCGAGACCAACCTGGGCAACTTGGTGAGATCTTGTCTCTACAATAAACAAAAAATTAGCTGGATGTTGTAGCACACACCTGTGGTTCCAGCTACTTGGAAGGCTGAGGCGGAAGGATCGCCAAAGTCCAGCAGGTCAACTCTGGGGTGGCCGTAAGTGTGCCACTGCACTCCAGCCTGGGCGACAGAGTGAGATTCCAACTCAAAAAAAAAAAAAAAAGATTAAGAAAACCAGAGTTAGCTTTTTGTTGGTTTTCTTTGCTTCTTTTGCTTGCTTTCTATTTTTTGCTTGCTATGGAAGAATCAGAAAGGATAACTATTTGTCCACAACTTCAGTTATGGTACAAGCAAGAATTTAAGGCCTGAAGGTGTGTGACTTCCTTTACTCCCAGTGAAAAATTAAAAGATTTTAAAACTGTCTGTCTTAAGCAGGGCTCGGT
>CAUYQG010167776.1:0-26857 GCA_963574415.1 Tarsius wallacei | reverse complement strand
AGCTACCTGCGATCTTTGTTTGCTCTGATGAATAATGTTATCCTCACAAATCAGTGTTCTAAATTTCTTTAAAAGAACCTAATTAAAAAACTGATACATTAAAAAGAAAGAAAGAAAGAACACTCAACATGATGGCTTGTGAGCTATACTGAATAGTGGTGAAATGCAAAAGTCTTAAAATTATTTGTGGCAAGAATCTCAGTCAAGATTTTAATCTTTAAGTCCGGTGAAGTGACTTTAAAATTAGAAGATGGTAAAATTGTAACTAATTAGATATACCAATATGATCATTTCTACAATAATGTGACATACTCATAAGTGTCCCTAGATATCACTGCATTATTCTGCAAAACTACGCAATAAAAAACACAGGTTTTATGAAAAAGAAATAGGTTAGAGGCACAACACTCAAAAGTTTTATCAGTAACAGATTTAACAAAAGATAAGAACATAATGAGTATGGCTAGAACAATTTTACACATATTAAAGAGTTATAAATACAAAAAGATAACAATACATAGAACACTTTACCTTGACAATGACCTAAAGTTTGCTTGTTAAAGAGCATGACAGCTTGTGAGTTATTGTGAAGAGGTTGAAGGAGTTACCTGTTACCTGAAATCAGAGGTGGGTAGATGTGACTCCTAACACATGGTGAATTGCAGTAGCTGGAAGATGTTTGAGGTGTGTGTGAGTGTTTATGTGTGTGAGTACGTGTGCAGCTTGCATTTTGTGTATTCCTTCCTGAATCTGTATAACTGGCCACAGTTTTCTGTGAACATCTAACATTTCTTGCAGATAAAAATCATACATAAAGAAGTACAAAATTCACATCACGCTTAAATTGTTTTCTAAAATGCCAATATCTCTGGGTGTGGTGGCTCACACCTGTAATCCTAGAACTTTGGGAGACCGAATCGGGCAGATTGCTTGAACCCAGGAGTTTGAGACCAGCATGGGCAACATAGCAAGACCTCATCTCTACAAAAAATCAACAACAGTAACAACAAAATTAGCTGGGCATGGTGGTGGGCCCTTGGAGGCCCAGCTACTCAGAATGATGAGACAGAAGGATTGCCTGAGTCCAGGAGGCCAAGCCTGCCATTGAGTGGTGATCCTGGATCATGCCACAGCACTCCAGTCTGGACGACAAAGTGAGTCCTGGACTAAAATTAAAATAAAATAAAGTAAATAAAATGGCAACGTAATCATAGATACAAAGACTTCTGAGACTAAGATTGCCAGAAAAATAAAATAATTAACAATGAATATCCTAGGACTTAGAAGCTCACTGCATAGATTGGCTAATTTAAACTGGAAACATTAGCAGCTTAAAAAAAATCTTTCTTTCTTGTTTTTGTTGTTTTGTTTGTTTGTTTTTGGTATTTTCCTGCTTTTTGTAAGATTAATTCAACCATTTTTAGAGTATATTTACAATATTACAATAAATATTTTAAATAAATTCTGCTATTCTTTTTTCTTGATACGACTCACTCCCTCTCTTTTCATCACCTTAAATTATTTTCTGTTTCAGAAGTGTTTACTGACCTATCCTTGATTTTCTTTCTGCTAAATGTAGAGCATTAACATTAACTGTAAGAATATAGAATTTTAAAAATATTTTCTATAACAACTTGATCTTTTTTTACCATAGCAAAATTTAATTGAAATAAATAATTAAAATGTAAACTTTTCTGTGTCTCTACACACTCTCATTTCCCCAACATAGGTCTAAACACATGTGTCTTGTGAAAAGGAGCATTTTATTTGATACAGCATTTTCTGGAATATTGAATTTAAGCACTCCACAAAAGTTTATTAGATGCCTTTCTTAGCAAAAGCATCATCAGGTAAATTCAGAAAATACTTCAGAATATAGTGGATACTCAGCAAATATTTGCTGATTAAAAAGTAAATAAGACTATTTCTTATAGAACTTTATCTAAAAATCAGTCTCATTTCAGTGCTATCAGTACTAGCTTTCTATTATATCCTGTGTTTTCTTTTTATTCATTAAAATTTGATTTTTAACAAGCTAATACATAAATAATTTTAAAGTGTGAACTAGATGGCACGAATTGTAATGAAAAACACTTAAGTGTTTCCAAAACACCTCTTGCTCCCGATTTCTATTATTTTCTTATAGTTTTAGTTCTTCAAATAATGCAAATACTATTTTTAAATTAACTCTAACTTCTCTACTTTTTATCACAAAGGCTGCTGTACCTCCAACCCTTTCATTTCATTGCTGTCCAATAACTTTGAGGGGTTTCTGGTTTGTTTGCTTTAAACCACATTTATCAGACAGTTATATATTCCCTTATATACTATATGTAAATGTAATTCACTCATTAACAGCTATAGGGAATTCCATAATTCCAAATTTTACCTTTACAAAGAATGCCATAATAAACAACCTTGTACCCATAGCTTTGTCCCTCTGGATAAAGATTTTCACATGGTATGTATGTTAAATTTTGTTAGCTCTTTTGATATGTACCAGACAGACCAAAATTTTATGAAGGTACCTATTTTTCAAATTTTGACCCACTCTCGATATCATTATCTTTATAATTTGAAAATCAGGTGATGGATACGAGTAAAATTTATATTGAATTGTTGGTTTCATTTGAAGTGCTCCTATTAATAATAAAATGTAGCACTTTTTCATTTATTAGTCACTCGTATTTCTTTTTTGAACATCTTATTCACATTCTTCCCCATTTTCCACTGAGTTGAGCTTTTTTCTTATTAATCTATAACTTTTTCTCATCATAATCTTATATAGCAATTTTCCTAGCTTTTTACCTGGCTTGTATACCCTTTAATGAAGTTTTTCATAATGGAGAGCTTTTCCATTTTTATGTAGTAAATTATACCCATATTTTGCTTTATGCCATATTGGTTTGGAAAAATTTTATATATTAATATTTTAAATATTCATTATTCTTCTGATATTTTTAGTTTTTTATTTTAAATGTGTGGGGTACAATTCAGGATTGGGTATACAAGAGATCATCGTACAGGTAAAGTTTGGTACTCCCTTTATTAACATATTTAATCTACTAGAATTTTTTGTCTATAGAAATGAGGACATGCCTAAGCTTTTCTTTATGAAGCATAAAATATTTTTCATACATCATTTAGTACATTACTCTTTATTCTATAATTTGAATTGCTATGTTTACATATGCCACTACATTCCCATGTACCTAAATAAATGTTTCTGCATATATGCTCCTTATATATTGTTTCACTAATCTGTAGTTAACATCGATTAAATATTTGAGCAAACAAAATCCAATATTTTATTAAGATAAGGGATGTACAGTCTTTACTCTTTATATTTTTTTATTTCTATGTTTTTCCTATTCCTTATTTATGCTGGATAAATTTTTCTTTCTTTCTTTCTTTCTTTTTTTTAATGTTTCCAATGGTCATTCAAGATTTCATGATCCAAAAGGGAAGACCCACACCCATGCTTGTGAAATTAGCATCCTGGAACGGAAGTGACTCAATGACAGGCCTTGTAATTCTATCTGAATGAGGAACCCCAGATTTCATAGTAGGACCAGTTCTGAGACTTCAATTTGGTTGTTGCTCCTGACATCCCATTCCCCAGCCTGATTCTCCATTTCCCACAATTCTATGAGCCATTCAATCCTTTATTGGCTCCGCTTCAAACAGGCATTTCTTGCTTACACTTAGGAGCCTGATTAATACAATTGGCATAGTTATTCTACAGCCCTTTAATTAATAACCAAGCAGACCACACATGGCTTCCTTCTCTAGAGTTTATTACCTTCAGGCAAAAGTAGTTTTTTGAGCACCTCTCTTTCCCAGTGTGCACGTTTCAGCAATATTAAATTTTATTGTTAACCCAATATCATATGTTCTATTTCTTTACAAATTCACCACCGTTCTGGTTTTTCAGTGGTTTTCGCCCAGCTTTCTAAAATTCTTATGTATTCCATTTTATTCTCTATAAATTTCCATGAGATTTGGGCTGGAAAAAAAAAGTATTTTCCATATTTAGGCAGCCATATTGAACTTAACTATTTTATTTTCTATATTTTCTTCTTTCATTTCTAAAAACAGAAGTTTCTATATACGTATATAAATTTTATACATGTCTATGTGTATATAAACTCCATAGAACATTTGAAGATATATAAAATTTCTAACGATGATGATAGAAAACAAGCAAAGACCATGGTATCTTATTTTATTGCACTAATAGGAAGTTCTCTATCATCATAATTGATGTAGTCAGATTGTTTTCAAGTTGCATTCATTGTCAATCAGAGAAATAACCAGTTCATCCAAACTTAAGCTGCATAGGGCCTCTTCAGCTTTCCGCTAAAATAATCTGCGGTGTGCTTGTTCTCTTTTTTCGTTTGTGTGTTGTTTGTCTAAATACCTGTCTGAGATGGAATCATAAAAGTAGGGTGGTGTCTTATGGTGAATATGGCACTTTCTAAATCTTTAGTTCTTTCAATAAAATCATTACCTAGCTCTATTCAACATAGTGGTCCATTTAATTTTTAAAATCACTGTGCTATCAAAAAGCCTTGAATAAAATAAACGTTTTGTAAACTGAATCTTGCTTTAAGCACACCCAAATCCATTTCAAGTGGGTATTCTTAAAGCTAATGAAAAGCCTATGCTTTTTAATGCCAAATTGTGGATGCATGGCAGACACCCAATCATAATGTTTATATAATTGATGTTTTCGCCCCTCCCCCCAGTTTAAACAAAAATAAATAACAACTCTAATTTGCCTGACTTTCCTTTTGTTTTTGTTTTTAAATTTTTGATGTTTGTATTGAGCTCTCCCAAGGTAGGACACACCTGCATATATCTTTAGCAACTGAATTTTCCAGCTGCCTCAATATCACATTCTTATTATAGCCCTGAAGGCATTCTCTTTTTCCTTTAGTTTTGCTGGTTTTCTTCTGGTGAACTAACATTTTTCAGACACTCTATTTTCAATGTACTTTAAACTTCTGACTCTACTCTCTTCTGTTTCTCTTTAAACCTGAGTCAAGTTGTCAACACCGCTTATTGAATGCCTGTTGTGAACAGATACAAAAGGAATTAGGGCAACATTTTCTTTCCTTGAAGGATATAAAATTTACATGATGAGACAGAACATACACTACCATTAAAAGCATCTGAAACATACCAAAATATCTTGAAATAAGCATGTATTAATTTAATATAACTGTCATGTGAATTCTTGAAGAATGCAATGCTACTTAGTACTGAAAGAGATTGATTAGGAAATTCCTTCTAAATCTGAGTTTTGAGTCTCAATCTTATCAGACATCATGCCTTTTTTAATAACAAATATTTTCTGATAGTCCCATTATTATCCTGAAATAAAATTAATGGACAATAAAATTTAACAGTGAACATAATTTCAATGAGATTAATATAATGCCTTCTCTGCAACATAAAAGAGAATTTTAAAATAATTTATTATCAAATAATATACATTTCCACATAAGACTGATCAGACACATGCACACTAGAAGACAAAATGAAATAGAGTCAGACACTGATCCTAAATGTGACAGTCTCAAATGTGTTGGTGACACAAAAATCAGGAGAGACATGGCTGTCAGAAGTGTGTTTTCCAAAGCAATGACTGTCTGTTGGTAGAGGTCCAAAGATAAACAAATCTTCCCTTGGCTTATATGTTACTTATGCTCACAAAAAAATTCAGTGTGCCTTAGAATTATAAAACAAATGGGTAAAACTTTTTCTAAATGTTAAGAGGGTTAGATTCTTAAATAATTAGGAACAGAATTCCATTTGCATAAATAACAAGTGACTGTTCAAATACGGTGAGGATTTGGAACTTTTGCTGGCTGTTTGTGACTGTCCTCACGATGAAGGATGTCTCCTATCCTCTCCCTCACATCCCTCTCCATTCATGTGACAACTGAAAGTGCCCCCTCCAATTGGCACAAGCACCCCCCTGGGGATCCCACCACCCCTGCTGAGAATAACTGAAAGCAGGAAGATGGATCTACAATGAGAAGTGGGCCCAGCATTACAGAGCCTCCTTCTTCTTTCATTCCCATTGGTTCTAAAATCTTGTTTGTGTCCAAAAATCATATGGGAGAACTTCAAATGCGTCTATTGAACGCATACTTATATAGCACTTACTGTGCCTGAAAGTGTCATAAGCACTCTACAAATATCACCTCCTTTAATCCACATAACAACCCTTTAAAGTAGGCACTATTATTACTTCCATTTGATAGATTTGGAAACTGAAGGGCTGAGAGATCAGGTGATTTACCCTGGTCACAAAACTAATAGATATAGAAGCTAAGATTCAAATCTAAAGGATGTGGTATCAGGGTAAAGGCTAGACACGAGGCTATGTAACAGCAATAGAGCTCCCATCTCATCTCTATCTTTGCCCTCAGTAAAACTGGAGGTAAAGACAGATAAACCTATATGTATATGAATAAGACATTTACACACGGTGAGAAGGGCACTGATGATGTTTGAGAACCACAGCAGCACACCTCAATTCAGTTGGGAGCTACAGGAAAAAGACCCATCTGGCTCTGCTTAAATCTCTGTGTTGGAGTATAATGAAAAAACAAGAACTTACGGGTGGGGGACTATTCGTGCAGAACTTTAGAGGCCAGGGTAATGATATCACTTTTATTAAATGGTCCATAGGGGACTATGGATCGTTCAAAAGAACAAAATATATTGAAAAATACGGTAGAGGATGAAGAGTATAAACAGCATTAATGAACATAAAAATGTTATAATGCATTCAGCAAACATATCAATAATAAATCTGAAGCTGAAGAAAGTGCATTAGGTTAAATGCATAATGTGAACAAACAATAATATCATCCAACTAGCCACTGGATAGCTTTCAGTCACGAGGCTCCCAAGCCAATTAGAGAATGGCAGGATCATAGATGGATCATGGGTCTCAGGAGTTAGAAAGTACTTTTGGGAACGTTGTCTAGAGATCCAAACCCAAACATCTATAGGATCAGGCAGTTAAGGAAGCAGAATACATCTTACACAATAGGGAGTAGTTCATACGGTGTCAACTGAGAATGTGCTTAGACTCTGTTCCAGGCAATGACTCATGTAACTACATTCCCCTGATATTAACAGTTATTCTGACTTTTAAAGAAAAGCCAGAAATCCAGATTTTAATCAAATAATTCACATTTGACCATGCTACCATCAAACATATTATGGAAATTGTATCAAATAGTTTGTTCAACTAAAGTCTTTTTTACTTCTTCTGGTTTTTATAATATATCAAAAATGACTTAAAATGACTATAAAATAGGGAAGGTATAAAATATTGTGGGATGCTCATACTAATACCTCACTTAAGGTAGGTTACAATAAACAAAATTGGCTAACCCACCTACAGTGATCTCTGCACTCATAATGACTGGTGATAATAAATGACATGATCTAGGAGACGTGAAAGATTAGGCCCAGACTCATGCCTTCCATTTAATAGACATGTGACCTCCATCAATTCACTTAAACTTCTGTGCCTATTGTACAAAATGGAACATGTAATTTCTAATCTATGTTTCCCAAGAGATTACTAAAAACCAAATAATGCAATACGTATGAAACATATTGAATCTCTGCACAAACACAGTACAGTGTGAACAGCACCGGACTGGAACATGGAATTGTTTCACTTGTGATATAAGAATGACGATCCAGAGCCATGATCTCTAAAAGAAATAAAATGTGAGCCATACGTGTGACTTTAAATATTCTAGAACCCACAAGGAAAAAGAAAAAAGAATGGGTAAAATTATTTCTAATACCATAATTTATTTAACCAATGTATCCAAAATATTATCATGTCAGCATATAATCAAGATAAAAATTATTATTGAGATATTTTGCATTTTTTTCATGCAATACGATCGGTCACGGATGTGGATTTTATGCTTATCATATGTTTCCATTTGGATTCATCATGTTTTAAGTGCTTGAGAGTCACATATGGTGGTGGCTACTGAAATGGACAGCACAGATGCAGATAATGACTAAGGTACCTCCAACTCAACTTTAGTATATTTCTCATCATTCTATATTTCATTAAGTTCTTAAACGGCTAAACCTGATAAGTTCAATGGACAATTTCCTTTACATGTTACAGCCAAATAATGACTCACTTAGAAGTGTCAGGGAACAAGGGGATTCCATAGGCAAAACTCATCAACTGCATGCTTCCAGAATCACAGGCTTTTCTCTCTTTGCATGGTCTTATATTTTTCTCTACTTGGTGTGATTATATGTGGTTCATGCTTTAAGTAATCTGCATTGCTTACACTTTGCATATCCTTTGGTTACTACGTTTTGATAACTGGCATTAATATAGGATTCCATGAGTGTCATTTTGGTGTCTATCTTGAACATTTTTTAAATTAGGGGAGGCAAAAGTCTTGGAAAATCATTCTTTCCTAGTTCCATACTAAGAGAAGATTTCACAAATCTCAGGGTATATAAATAACGCCCTTTCATATGTTTTTAACTAACATAGTCAAAATTAAAATTTCATTCAACAGAAAACTTATTCAGACCTTTCATAGTTTAGAAGCGGCATACAGAATTTCACTAATAAGAGCTACTTGCTATATATGTTGTCAATCAGTGTAATACCAAGCATATCATTGAATTTTGAAATCATCTATCTGCTCCAAGAATGTCTACCACCACACTGCCCCAAATAATTTACTTAGTGTGGATAAATCCCTCATATAGTGATGAAGAAAAAAAATGCATAGGAAAGCTTCCCAATTTTTTTTTGGTACATTGGAATATTGTCTTCCTTACTGTACATCCTACAAGGTTTTTTTTGGGGGGGAGGGGTTATGTTTTACTTTATTTTATTTTAAAGATGTAGGGTGCAGGTCAGAATTAGGTACATAAGTAATGTATGTGCAGGTAAAAAATCTGGGGCTCCCACTGGACGTCATTTCTTCTGGTTTAGGATCAGGTACCCCTTGTGTTGTTACATGGCCCCCCTCCTTCCCTCCCCTGGCACTTTCCCACAACTGCCTATCCCTCCCTTGTGCTATTGTGATTAATGTTCAGGTCCCACTTATGAGTGAGAGCATGTGGTATTTGGTTACTTCTTTGAAAGACCACGAATTTCTTACACAACACAGTGGGATCCCATCAGATGCCTTAGCTAACAGGATCTTGACCCTAAATGCAGGCAAGGAGTTAAAACATTAACACACCTGAAAGTGAAGATGGAACTTTCTCAGGCCTGGAAGCAATGATTTCAGAAATTTCCCCTCAACCTTCTTTAGGGCCAACCCTTAAATCTAAGCGTTATATTTGTGTTATTACAATAACTGTAACAAATGGAATGCCCTAAATTCAACTTACCCATAGAATGCTGCTGGGCCAGCATTGCACCGGTCTAGAGGGCGCCCTTCCCCTTTTATTCCAGGAGAGCCTGGGTGACATGACAACCTCCATGGGCTATGTTTCTCCTAGGAACATTTAAATATATCTCCTATTTAAACATATCTGAATTCAGGATTTACCAGCCCAAGTTATTTAGTTGAGCCGGCACCTAGATATATTTTCTTCCTGTAAATCCTCCAAGTACACACACAGAGCCACTTGTTTTGCATTTCCTATTTTCCCAACTGAGAGTCCTAGCTTTTATGATTTAGCTAAGAAGCACCCACTCATCATCCTTTACAATTGTTTAAAATGGCAATGAAGCATCTTTCTTCCTTTCCCTACAGATGCTGTTTAAAGTATAAACATCAGGGGAAAAAAATAGTTGAAGGTAAAAAAAAAAATTGCTTCATAGATAATAACATATTTGCTAATTTTGTGATACTATTTCCATTACAAATAACTGAAGCAACCTTATAGAAATTTACCATGTGCATTCTATCAAAGATAACAAAGTTCAGTTTGGTTATCACAATTATCAGCATGACTAAAATCAGATTATTTTTTAATTATATAAATTACATAACATTTTTCTTTGTATATCTACCCTAAAACATGATCCCAAGTGGAGCATGTGTGTATTGAGGGCATTGTCTGCCATTTGTCTGAAAATCATAATGTATTTGAAGTTGAAAATCTCACCCAAGTTACACAAGAAAAGAATAGCAAAATTAACGATCTAGGATTGGATACAAAATTATCCAGTAAGAAAGTCTCACTTCTAGGTTGTGGGGGGGGAAAAATGTCATAAGGCCGGGTGCAGTGGTTCAAGCTTATAATCCCATCACTTTGGGAGGCTGAGGTGAGAGGATTGCCTGAGCCCATGGGTTCGAGACGAGCCTGGGCAACTTGGCAAGACCTCATCTCTACAATAAATAAAAAAATTAACCAGATGTGGTAGCGCGTGCCTGTGGCTACTTGGAAGGCTGAAGAGGAAGGATGCCTGAGCCCAGCAGGTTGACGTTGGGGTGACCGTGAGCGTGTCACTGCACTCCTGCCTGGACAACGGACTGAGACTCCAACTCAAAAAAAAAAAAAAAGTCATAAAAGCTAAGCCTGTGTACAAGAGAGCAAGACACAAAAACAAATTAGAACAGAGAGATGATATTCAAGCAAGCAATTTCAGGGTGGTGCTTATATTTCGCTGTTCCTTTCTATCAACTTCATTCTTAAGTATTTTTTCTCCTGAAGAGGAGGAATTATACAGCATGTGTAGAGCCTCTGCTTTCTTTTTTTTCAGAGGGTTGATTTTGTACCGGTGAAGTCACAAGAAATATGTCTACTGAAAAAGGAGAATTAAGAGACTTACAACAATTAGAATGAGAAAGGTGTCTGAGAGGTCATTTGAAAAGTAAATGAAGATTGCTTTGTCCCTTCTTGTTCCAGGAAGTTGAACACCAAAATTTGCCTCTTACGCTTACTTTGTTGTCTTGATTAGCAAGAATAAAGCAAAATCTACTTTCTTAGGGAAGTCTCCCATTACAGAATCAGCTTTTATGACGTAAGAAAATGTTAGGCAGTAGGAGAAAAATAAGGTAAGGTCATTTTATTGAATATTTTTGGAAGAATTTTGGAAAATAGAAGATAGAATAGTTGAGTACTTATTAATTTGCAGTTTTAAATGGCTTATTTTGACATACAGAATTCCCATAATGAAGAGTTTGAAAAAAGTTATGCCTTCAGATTTCTCAGAAGCCTCATACATGCAGACTGTAAATAATGAAAACTTTTTATTGCTTGCATCATAAATTAAAAATAAATTTGAGGATGCACCCTGAATTTATATTTACAGATACAGATTTGAATTGTATACAATGGTAGTTTCTAATATACCTCCTTCATTTTCTGGGATGCATGTTTTCTGTTCTGGCAACAACTGGGTTTTATTAATAAGCATCCCATCTCTCCCCTTTTAACAATAATTAAATGAATTATTGCATAAGTATTTACATATGCTCAAGACTCTTACCATTTAAGAGAAAAAGACCAAATCCCTTGCTCCTATTATCTCTTTCTAACTATAATAACTTGTTTTCTCTCTTGAGTTATCTAAACTCACTGTTTTCATTTCCTTACCCACCACTCACTCTTCATCCACTCAAATCTGTCTTATACTCAATTCACCATATCAAAATCACTCTAATCAAATTAATAATTTTTAAATTGTTCAATCCAATAAAACCTTTGGTTCACATGACACTTGACCTATACGCAGCATTTAACGCTAGTGAGCATTCCTCTCTGATTTTCTCAATGATCTCTTTACTTGACATCTATGAGATCTCTTTCTTTCAGTTTGCCTCCCATCTTTCTGGCCATTGTGGTTTCAGACTTCTTCGCAGACTCATCATTCTCTACCTGGACTATAGATATGGGAGCTCCTTAAGGCCCAGGTTGATGGCTTCCAAATTTGTCAAGCAGCTTCCTTATCCTTTGCTCTTGGGAATCTTAATACTTTAAATTCCACACAGCTGAGACCAAATTTTTAAATCTACCATCTGAAATAAAATGTTGTTATCCTTTAATGTTCCATGTCTCACTAAATAGGACTATCATTCATTCGAAAGAGCAAGTCTGGAAAATAAGAATCATCTTTGAATTCTTCCTCAATCTCTTGAATTAGTTTACTCCGTTATACACCCACTCTAGGTGCTCTAGTCCCACCTAAACAACCATGTTAGCCTCCTTAGTGGTCTATCTTTATCCACTTGGCTCATCTACCGTGCCTCAGGAGCTTTGAATCCTAAAGCTGAAGTGAATCCAATAATTTAAGCATGAGCTGATTATACTCCTGCTTAAAATCCTCAGTGGTTCCCCATTGGACCTAGAATAAAGACTGGAATCCTCAAAGAAGGCTCTAGTCCCTGCTTGTCCTGGTTCTAGAAAACCTTCCCAGCTTCATGTCACACTCTGTACTTCTCATATTCTGTTCTTCAGCCATCTTGGCCTTTTAGTTACTAGAGCTCGCCAAGCACCAACCACAGGGCCTTTCCACATGCTGTTTTGTATGCCTGCAACGACACGCCTTCCTCACACCTAACCTACAAATTGCTTTCTTAACTCCAGCTCACCCTCTAGACCTTAGCCTTTCTGTTAGAGAAATTTTCTTAATAACTGTTTCTAAGTGATATTCCTTGGTTATACAAGCACATAGGACTGTTTTTTCCTTCAGAAAATTTGTCAAAATTTCCTATTATATATTTGTTTTGTGGTGATATTTTTAATGTTTGACTTCCCTGATGTCCTGAAAACTCCAGAAAAGCAGGATATCTGATTTTGTTCAGCATTGCATTTCCACTGTTTAGGTTCTTATCAATGAGATTCTCATTTGCTTTTAAATTGTAATGTAGTCACTTGTAGAACATCAAAAATGGTATTTGAAAGAAAGAAAATTAATATTATATATAATTATATGCCAATACACCATCTTATGCCAGACTACATGATGTAATATCATTTAGATCCTGCTAATAAAAAAAAAACAACTAAACCAAGGTAGATGTAAACCTATAACTCATAAAGAAGAAACTAATAATAGTTTTAAAACCAATCATCACTTTACTATTAGTACTATAGATTATTTTTATTGGACTTACAATCAAAATTTTAAAAATTGTAAAATTGCAGAAAAACGTAATGAAAACCTAGACACACACACACACACACACACACACACACACACACACACAGAAATGGCCTCATTTAAATTCTAGTAGGCACTAGCTAATTCTCAAAGTTTTCTCTCATCACTGCAAATTTACAAAAATCTTTCTGGCCAGAATTTACCTCTTGGTTGAAAACATGTTTTAAAAGAGCTATCAATTATGAAATTCATGTTCTGACTAGTTTTTTTTTTTTTCCTCTCAGTCTTTGTTGATAGATAAAAAAACTTCCAGAATAGTAGTGGAGGTAAACTCTTTCTCTTAGCTTGGCTTAATTACAATCTCACAATTGCCACCCTCAACACTTCCAAAGGTAACCCTAGCCAAAAGCAGATGCTCTAAACTTGGTGCTTAAGGGTAAAGATGAGCACTTAGGTCCCATGGTATTAGGTCCAAAATCAAAATTAATGCCAATGGTTAAACAAAAATGTGATTCTTAAGTCATTTTCAATTCACAGATATTGAACATTATCTGGACTTTACACAACAGTTGTTAATGAAGTGTTTAGTGTACAGGTGAGAGATACTTCGCAGTCAGGCTAAAAACAAGGAAATCTACCTGTGGTCACCTAGCAGAAATACAGCTAGTTGGAGAGGCAGAATCTGAATCCAAAAATGGATTCCAGTGTCAACAGCTAATAAAAATAGTCAAAATGAGTATAAGACCTAGGAAGAAGTGAAGGTCAATGTTGGGGAAGACCAGAAACAAATAAGAAGAACAGCACTGTGAATCCTAAGTGAGGTAGGGCATACTCCCCCACCCAATGAGAGGGTTGTACATCCCACATGCTGCTGTGAGTTTTCAGTATAACTCTGTAGATGGTATCCTTGCCTCATTGTCCAGTTAGGCCATTTGACTTGCGTTGACCAATGAAATGTGAGTAGAAGAGACATTTTCCCATTCTGAGCATAGGATCTACAAACCCATCCCATGCTTCTGCTTGCACTCTTGCTTTCTTCTCTCTGCTATATGAATAAATCAAAGGTAAGGGCTGTTTCTTCAGACTGGACTTTGGAATGAAGAAGACAGACGAGTCACCCAAGCTGTGACCACTGCAGCCACTGTAGTCAACAAATACCATTAATGAGAAATATACTTGTACTGCACATGAATGAGATCTGGAGACTGAAACTACAGTCCTTCCTAGTGAAAGCAAATGGATGCACTGTGCACCCACCAGGACTATATTTTTGTGTGTAATTCAGAGAACATCACCGTCAGGATTGGAATCTTTAAAAAGTCGGGTCAGGACAAGCATTTGCCTTAAGCAAAGCTTTTGTAGAGGTTTTAAAGAAAGACGTGATTTTTGCTTTCAGGGAATTCACATTCTATTTAGGAGGATTGCTGTGAATAAAGACTACATAAAAGAAAGAGAAAAAAAAATACCAGAGGACATTAGGACTCACCCTCTCCAGAGAAAAATCATGAGAAGATGTTTCATAGGAAAATTATAACATAATTTGAATTTTGAAGGAGGATAGTGTGAACTCCGACAAGTGACCAGGAGGAATATTCACATTTCTGTAACTGTAAACACATAATCAAACATAGAACTTAGGAGGGAAACACACATACATGTGCAGAAATACAAACTTCAAACAAGAGAGGACATTAAAACTAAAAATAAAGGACAAGGTAAGTTATATGGCACCTTGAATGCCAGCCAATATTGAGTTTTGCCAATTAATCCTCACAGACACTTGAACATGATATCAAAAAGTGATCATTACATCCCCTACAACAGAGGTCGCCAGCCACTGGTCTGTAGACCGGTACAGGTCCATGGCCTGTTAGGAACCGGGCCACTCAGCAGGAAGTGAGCAGTGGGCAATCAGATCTGCGGCGACATTCGGAGACATTCAATTCTCAGAGGAGCCCAAACCTTACTGAAAACTGTGCATGAGAGGAATCTAGGTTGCCAGCTCCTTATGAGAATCTAATGCCTGATGATCCCTGCACCCCAACTGTCCATGGAAAAATTGTCTTCCGCAAAACCAGTCCCTGCTGCCAAAAAAGTCGAAAATCGCTGCCTACAAGACTTCTGGGCATAATCTGGATAACAGTGGTCAGATTTCAGTTACCCTCTCGTGAGCCACAACCCAGAATAGAGTCATTTAACTCAAGAAACTCATACAATGGCACCGTGTAACATGAAATCTATTGGGTATTTCTTTGGGCAATCAGCTAATGCTCATTCTGAATCACAAAACTCTGCTCTCCAATGTAGGCCTTTGTGGAAACCTGCTATTTCAAATGCCAAGTAGAAAATGTAGCAATATGAAGCCATTATACACCACACTTCAACTAGATGTGACTATATATCTACATATAAATACACAAGTATATTTAAATGGAGAATTTTAAATAATACTAGGCAAAAATATAGGCTTTCTATGGGTTACTTTAAATTGCCCGTAATTCTGTGAAACAATTATGTGATTTAGTAAGCCTTTCTTTTCCTTCCACTATTACAATTATCTTACCTTCTCTCTGGAAAATAAATTAGAAGGAAAATAACACAGATTGTAACTCTGCAACTTTACAAATGAGATTTCAAACACAAAAAATATTCTTATTATGGCTACAATTTCTAATGCTAAATGTGTTTTGCAACAGAGAATATTCGATGGGTTTTAAGACAACACTGCAATGCTAATTTCTCTTTAGTACTTCTTGTCTTATTTTTATTTCAGGTCACGTCTTTAATATTTCTAGTAATATTTAGGGTATTTGTACATTATAAACATTACTGAATTTTCAAACATGCGTTATTTAGAAAATCACAAAAGTGATGTTAAAATGTTAGCTCAGAAATAACTGGCTTGAAGTCATTTACTGGATTAGAGTGCTTAGAGGACTCACTCAAAACCATCTTATAATCAATTAAATCTGTGTCTACCCATGCAGTATTGAATGAAAAATAAAATGTTAGGCAATGTTTATTTGAGGTATTTTGTTTGTTCATTTCACTTGTTTAGTTGGTTGGTTATTTTTTATGATAAAAATTACATTTAATCTGAATTCCACAGAAGGTATTGATAGTTATCACTTTGCGTTAGATATAAGGCATGATATCTATGCTAATTATATTTGGGTGTAGATCAGAAAAAAGTTACAAGTATAATCTCAGTAATATTCAGAAGCTTCCTATTATTATGCCTATATTACAATGTCAAAAAAAAATTCTGGTTAAACTAATACAATATTTACAGTGGGCCTATTTCCGAGTAAATTCAATTTACAAATAGTTACTGAGGCCTTACCTTAGAAAAGGTTCCCATAGTAGCGGTTATACCAGAGAGAAACCAGGGGCATTTAATATTCCATTAAGGAGAAAAGCCTTAGCACCTCAAACCAAGTTAAAAATGGCATTTTCAAGCTAAATCCAAGCCTGATCATGTCACTTGCTTATCGAAATCCCTTCAATGAAATCTCCCTGTACTTGTCCTCTGCGTATCTCTTCACCTTCACTCCTAGCCTCTCCAGGGGCTGGAAAAGCTATAGATTTCTAAAAATTTTCTGCATATATAATCAAACATTAGGCCCTAATACCGACACTGGTGTTTCTTCCTTTTCCCTTGTCATTTGTTTGATGTCTTCAGTCTTTCTGCACTGCCTTATTTTCAAAATTATAATGCTATGATAACCAACATACAGAAGATTCAAAAAGATAAATGTACAACCTAACAAATCACAAAAATAGACACCCATGTGGCCCCACAAATGTCAAGACCCAGTGCGTGACCAGCACCCTACCCCCAATGGTCGCCTTGCTACTAAATATTCAGCAATTCACCTCTTTGATGTTTCACTATCTAATTGTAGATCTCAAAACAAAGTAGCTAATTGCTTGTTTTTGAAAGTTATATGAATGGAATTTTTATGATGTCTGGCTTCTTTCACTCAACATTATGAAGGTTTATTCTTTGGATTCATGTATCTTCGTATATTGCATTTTAATATTTTTGTTGATATTCAATAGTTTGTTCAAGCCATTCTAATGTTGATGGAAATTTGGATATTTCCAATTTGGAGCTATAATGAACAGCTTTGCTATAAATACTTGTGCTCATGTTTCCTAGTGTTCTTATTTTACATTTCATATTTTAGCTCCCTTTACTCCTTCCAACATATATTATTTTTGTGGTATATTTTAATGATCTCTTTATTAGAATTCATAAATCACTCAGTGTTAGTTTAGATTTCCTAAAGTTTACCATTTTGTTACTCTTCATTCCTTCCTGCATCACCAAGTTTCTATCTGGGATAATTTTATTTCTGTCACAAGAACCCTCTTTATAACTTTTTTAATGGTGAGTTTGCAAATAATGAATTTTTGCAGCTTTTCTTGATAGTGCATTTTTTTTTCTGTTAAAAAATCAGTCATACTTGGTCTAATTGTTATTCCCATGAACACAATCTACATTTTTCTCTATTGTATGGGTTTTTCTTTTTTAGGTTGTTACCTTTTTGTTTGGTTTTATGTACTTCTATCATGTGTCCAAGTGTAAAATCTTTTTAATTATCCCATTAACACTTTGGGAGCCTATTAATCAATTTTTGAAAATTATCCACAATTATCTCATCATATATTTTTTCTTCCTCACTTTTTTTCATGTCTCCTTTGGGACTATGACTAATGAATGAATTTTAGAAATTTTTAATTTATCCATTATTGTAATTACTGCCTCAGCGATATTTGTCTGTTTAATCCTCCATGTTTTATTCTGAATTTATTCTGATCTATTCTCTTCTTCTTCAATTCTCTTGTCAGCTATGTCTCATCTGCCATGAGGATCATCACTTAGGTGTTAGTATCCGTTTATTACATTTCTAGTTAAATCCTTCTCAAATATGCAGTATCATATTTTATTGTTTCCAATGCCTTACAGAAACTTTTTTCATTACTTTTAATTTCTAAGAATATAATAAATATTGTGCTATTACATTTTGTGTGTATTCTTTCCATGTTTTTGACCTTGTGGGTTTGCTTTGGTTGCTGTTTCTGTGGATTTTAGTTTATATTTTATTGCCTTATGTGTTTCATAAAGTTGAATTGCTTGCTGGATATTTTATTTGATAAGCTGTATTTAAAACTAACTTGAGGCCTAGGATATTATCTTGTGTTAGAAACTATTTTATTTTATTTTTCTTCTAGGATTCTGGGAAGCTAATAGTCCAAGACCAAGGCATCAGAATTTTATGGAATACCTAGATAACCAGAATACCATTCCTATCCTAACTCTACAGCATGGCTTATTAGGGTTTTGTCCAGAACTTGGGCCATCTAACATGAGGTTTCAACTTTTGGAGGGGACTGAAATTTTGCCCTTTCCCTCCAGTTCTAGGAGATGGTCTCAAAACAAAGCTCTGTTTGCCTCTTAGCAACTTTCCTTGGATTGGCAGATTAAAAGGGAGGAGAACAGGGATTCTCTGGAGTCTTTGCTCCTGGTGGCTCTAGGATTTTAAATGTCTAATCCCTAAATTATCTCTCATGAAACCCTAGCTTTCATCTGCTTTGGAAAAATTTCCCCTGGGTAAAAGCAGTTCTAGTTTAATTTGTTGGCTATTATTTGTTCCCTTTTCTTGGTCTGGTAATACCTAACTATCTTATAGATATATGAATTTTTAAAAATTGTTTTTAATTTTATGGAATACCTAGATAACCAGACTACCATTTCTATCATCACTCCATAGATGGCTTATTAAGATTTTTGCCCAGAACAGGGGCCATCTAACATGAAAACTTTGACTAGTTATCTTAGTTACCATTTGACCAAATCATCTAGTTATCTGCACTGGAAATGAAAGTCTCCCAGGCAGCTTTTCTCTACCTTAAAATTTCCATTTTTTCTTCAAGTTCTTTGAAAATATTTCATCTGTATACATATTCTTCAACTATCTCTGAGCATTTTTGAGTCTTAGACTGAGAACTCAGACTCTTTGGATTCCCTCTTACATATTAAAAATATTTTATATTGCAATTATAATTACAATTACAATCAAAACTAATTGTGTGCTTTTTTAAGGTCATTCAATGATCATAATAATAATATACTACTAATAATTAATATTTGTGTCATGCCAACTCTGCTGGACAATCTTCTCAGCAACTTTCATTTGGAAAGTTCAAAGAGTTTAAGTAACCTGGTCATGTAGTTAGCAAGTGATGAAGGCTGGACACCAATCTGAGCAGTCTGATTCCAGGCTCTATCCTATAAACCATTACACTATAAATTCCTTGGAAATAGTGACGATGGAATCTCATCTACCACCTATCTCCTCTACTAACCCAATGACTTATACACAGCAAGTGCTCAGTAAATATTCCTCAGATGACTACATGAATGAGTTCAATAATTTTCATAAGTTTTGTAAACACGACAATTTCCATTAAAATGAGAGAAACATTATATCAGGTTGAGTGGTCAAAGAAGACTTTACAAAGCAGTTATATTCTAAATTAAGCCTAAAAGTCTGAATCTTGAATGCTAATTATGATTAGAATAGGAAAATAGAAATAATGGAAGCATAAAGGCATGAAGCACAAATATATCCAAGACCTGCTTGTAAAAATATTTACATGAAGTAAAGTGCTTGGAAGTCATGATACATGTCTCAGTATTAATACTAATTCACATTTTTGAACAAAGGTTCTTGACTAAGTATTTTATGTAACTATTGTATTTAATATTATAAAATAGATATCCTCTATTCCCATTTTATAACTGAGAAACTGAGACTCCAAGAGAAATATTTACTCCAAAGTCTTACTACTGAAATGTAGTGTTATTTTAAAAGTACAGAATGAGTAGGAGAAGAAAATGAGACAGGGAAATTAGAGGCTACTTCAGAAGATTTTCTATGACTTCTTAATGCATTTGGATTTTATCCAGTAGGTGAAGGAGAGCACAGAATGCTACTTTTGAAGAGAAAAGTAACCAAAACCCATGCGTATGGAAGAGAAGATAAGTGGTAGTACGCATGATGGAATTTTTATCTACACTGACATTGAAATAAGTTTTCATTTCTTGCACTCTTTGAGTTTAGACTGACATTTGTCTATTTGTGGCTGCTGTTTCATCTGTGTGTTATTTTGTATGTGGTGTTGCAACAAATACATATCTGGTCAGGTACTAGGTTGCTTCCCAGAAACACAAAGAAAGAATGGAAACAGACAGTGCAAACAAACAATTTTCATGCAATACAGCGAATGATTTCCATTGTAGAAATAGAATAAGATGCCATTGCAGGTGGAAGTCAAACAGAGATTACTTAGACTATCTTGGGCCAGAGGATGTCTGCAAAAATTTTCTGAGAAGGTCACACCTAAGCTGATTTGATAGGCAGAAACTATGGAATAAATGTCAATTTCTAGGTGAAGGAACACAATAGGGAGAGGCGTGGAAATAAAAAAAAAAACCAAAAACTGGTATGGGAACTAGTTCTCAAAGATGGCCACCGCTGGGTCATGAAGGCTCTTGCACACCCCAACAAGAAGCTTTACTATACCCCTTAAGGAGTCTGAAACCACTGAGCAATTGTATCTAGGACCCTGGCTGACATCTTCAATATATGACTTGAAATCCATCCTCAGTGAGTTCTTATTAAGAACTTTCTATCCGCTCTGCATGTGGTTTCCCCACTTCCATTAACCACACAGGATTTCAATTTTGGAATCTAAATATTTTTAAAATTAGAATTGCTTCTCCTTCCACAGAATTTGCTTAGAGATTATTTAATTTTCAGTAATCCAAAGTGAATGAGATTGCAGAAGGAGCCATAGTGGGATAAATCACCCCAAGTTGTGACACCTCACTGAGGAATGAAAAGTATTGAAGGAAGAAATCCTAATATAAAAAAAAGATAAACGCTTGTATTTTTTAAAAGGAGGAATTTAGGGTTAGCAATGTAGATGTGAAAAAAAGCATCCTCTATTCGCTTCAGGTAGAGAATAGCAAATCTATAGCCGGTGAAGCAAGTAGCTTCAGAATCAATCTCCCAGTAAAGGTTCCTTGGCAGCTCTGATGAAATTCATAAGAAATCATCACCAGAGTCAGTGTGAAACAGCAATCACTGCAGATACAAGGGCATCTGTAAGCTGAAAATCTCTACTCCACCACAGTTCCATGGGCTGTTATGTGGATACAACTGACCTCATGAGCTGGACTTGGATACAGGGAGGAGAACAGAGATAGAGAAAATAAAATAAAAATAAGAGCTTGTCATGATGTAAGTGTCCCAATGGCTTGTGAATCTCTTGCCTGAGGTCTATTTCTATTGAATAAATGAGGAAAATCCTTTTATTTATTTATTTATTTATTTTTGAGTTGGAGTTCAGTGGCACAATCATGGCTCACCACAGCCTCAACTTCCTGGGCTCAGGCAATCCTATCTCAGGACCCTGAGTAGCTGGGGTTACAGGTGTGTACCACCATACCCAGCTAATTTCCTGATTTTTTTTCTTAAGAGAAAAGATCTTGCTATGTTTCCCAGGCTGGTCTGGAATACCTGGGCTCAAGCAATCCTCCTCCCTCTGCTTCTCAAACTGCTGAAATTACAGGCATGAGCCACCACAACTGATCTGAATGAAAAACAGACTTAAGACGCTTTATTTAAGAAAACTGAGTAAAGTTCACTTTCTATCCAAAAATTCCATTATAGCCTGTCTTCTCTTCCCATAAGTTTATATCAATTTTATCTGTAAAATACATTCAAACTAAAGCTTTAATTATGAAACACTAGCTTTTATGCTTTGATTCTTTGCACACAATGTGACAGACTTCCCCTTTAAGAATAACTATCCTTCATAGTTTAGCACAGAGTTTATTCACCTTGAACAGGAGGTACATTTCTAAGCATTTTGAATGTAGAAGATTTTTAATAAAAAGTGTTTGCCTCCAACGGCTTAGATACTAAAAATTCTAGGTGAAGTTGTTTGAATTTGACAGGCTTCATTTTATCTACTCTTTTACTATTATATCAGTCCTAGATGTAATCTGAGAAATGGGGCATCCGTGAGGAAAACAGAGCAGGGAAAGCGTCGGAGCTTAAAGTTGAAAAATCTGGTTGTTAATTAACCTTAGAGAATAAATGCGAAAGCAGCCTAAATCATATGCAAAAACAATAGCAAGTTTTAAAATATTTTTCATATTCAACCATAGAACTTCAGGGCCGATTCAATTATATAAGTATACATAATTTACTTACGTGTGCATAAGAAAAAAGGGGCATCTCACACGAAGGACATGCTTCTACATTATAGTCTTACCTGGTCTCAGTAGATTCTGGTTTTTGGTTTTTATTTTCTTTTTATTTTTTTTTTTGGAGTTGCTTCTCTCTTTGCTTCATGAATTGCGTGAAGCTTTTGCTGAAAATAAACAGCCCATTTCTCATCCGTGCCATGGACAATAGCTATCTGCATTGATATTGCAAGGTTAAAAGTAACCTTAGTGCCTGTTCCTCGGGTATTTCTGTTTTCTCTCTTTGTGGCCAACCAACTCCTGTTAACCAAGCAGGTGTACTTGATGTCCTGCCGCCAGACACATACTTTCAACATATCCAGTCCAACAGAGTGGAGTTGGCCCAGGATTTTATATACATGTAGCAACTTACCGGAAGTGCAAGTCACTGTAAAATAAAAGTCTACAAAACAGTAAATGAATAAATCTAAGTAAGCATGCTGGAAGCATTTGACACAGCCAAATTATAATATACCCCTCCTCGTCAGTTTAAAGAAAACAATGCACGGCAACAGAACCTAAAGAGAAAGCGTTGCTATCTGCAAGTGGTTCAGCCGATTCTCAGATGTAAGAAAAGGCTCTTTCAAGGTGCAACTTCAAACGATGAAATAGGTTATAACTGCGAAATCTAACACAAAACAGACTGGATTTAGTCCCCTGAGAGATTGAAGTTGAAGAGAGTCACCGTGTAAACCACAAATGAAGAATGTGGAAAAATTGTCACCATCAATTTCAGTAGCTTTGGAAGGTATTTGGCAGCCTGTGTAGGAAGACCAAGTAATACCGAATGATGGATTTAGCCCCGTTGTCACTGCCAAGCTGATGGATACAAATCACTTGCCTTTTAAACTCCAAGTTGTGAAAATAGGATGCACTTGAGCTGTGAGGGGATCAAATGAATGAATGTCGGATACCAGCCGATCAGAAGGGGCATACCCTAGTGTAGCCTGTATCAATTCTCTTAAATTGGTTGCAGTAAAGAAAATTAATGTTCTCACTGAATTCTTGTATCCAATAGTTTTGTAATGACAGTGGAAGGGAAGGTAACACAGCTGATGCTTCAAATAAGAGAAATTTCTAGAATCGCTTCTAATACACCACGTGTGTGGGCCTGCTCTACCTCTCTCATCAGAGGACAGGGTATGAGTCAAGATCATTTGCTAGTCATGTGACCCTGAGACAGCCATGTAATTGCTCTGAAGCTCGCTTTTCTTCATGAAGGATGTGAAATTTTTTTTAAAAGGTTATATTTTTGAAGGTTAAAAGAATTAATTCTGAAAAAATGCACTGAAGTATATGCATCTAAGGATGGCTATTTAAGGTCAATCAACTAATTCTCCTTCCTGTCAAAATGTCTTTGAAATGACTAAAATTAAAATTGTATTTAAAAATTTCATTAATACTGAAAAACAGGGAAGATAATTGTCACCAAGACAAAAATTTTAAAGGATTTTTTTTTTTTTTGAGTTGTGGTCTCAATCTGTTGCCCAGGCTGGAGTCAGTGGCATGCTCACGGTCAACGGCCACCGCACCCTCTACCAGCTGGGCTCAGGCAATCCTTCTGCCTCAGCCTTCCAAGTAGCTGGAACTACAAGGCACACCCCACCAAGGATTTTTTAAAAAGACACAATAAAGTTAAGATCAGGTTATGGAAAGTAATCACCATTTTGATGAATCTACCAAAGTAATGGTTGTGAAGAAGAGACCCTCATGGGCACTGAGTGGACAGGACTTTCCCACAGAACTCTGGACACTACTGAACTAAACCTGGCATGAGCCATGCAGATTCAACACATGGAAGGATTTCAGAAACTGCCCCAGCTCCCGGGTATGTAGAAACTGGCGGTAGCACTGGTTGCCATACCTCCGACTAATACGGCCCTGACAAAGTAAGGCACGGACCTTGCTGCTGCAGAGGCAGGAAAATATAGTCATGTCAGTTGGAGAAGGTGTGAGACCACACAAACACACACACACACACACACACACACACACACACACACACACACAGAAAGGGTGGGAGAGCTAAGTGAAATAGCAACTTCCCTCTGATGGTTCTTTCCATTCTCCCCTTGAACAAAAGAATTTTTAATGCATCACAGGCATCCGAAACTTCCCTCTCTGAGGACGGTAGGTGAGGATAGGCCATAGATCAGTTGGCAGAAAGCAAATCACTTGAACAACTCCAGGAACTGCAAGCATAAATATGAACACATGCACACAACCCTTGCAGCAAACTTAATTCTCCTGCCAAAAAAAAGTGCTTCCTGTAGCCTACATCCTCATTCCCAATTTCTAGCACCAAGGATAGCACAGGGGACAAAATAGGCACAGATTTTACTCTCGTGTTCTAAAATAGGCTTGTTTTATTTCCTACTTGAAACCTGCTGTCCACTTTATATTGCAGCTAGGGAAAGAAGGACCGCATCTAGAAAATATAACAATGATGGCATACATGAAAAAAGGTAAACCAAAGGCCAGGACAGAAATATTTGAGTTGAAAAAATATGACAACGAAATTTAAAAATTGAGGCAGAAAAAAAAAAAAAGCCCAGCGTGGATACCACCACAAAACAAATATTTGATTCAGAAACAGGAAAAATCAAACTTTGCCTATACCTATAAGGGATAGGCTAGTAAATATTTTAAGCTGTGGATTCTACAAACAGCCTCTGTTGCAGCTGCTGCTGCTACTCCTTCTTCTTCAAACATTCAGAGGAAAAAAAGTTTACATCCAAAAGAAAAATAAAAATTATGTTTACATTAGTCTTCTTTTTCTCTGTTATATTAATCTCCAGAAGGAGCGGTATCTACACTTTGATACGTTAGGAATCCAGCCAAGCCATGTTATGCAGGTGCCGGAGCAACAGAAAGTGTTTTCAACGTCCCACGACCCACTAGTACCCTAGTTGCTGACCTTCATAGATAAAAATATCTGAAAATGTACTTAGATGATAGAGGAATGCATTTTTAAAAAGAGATAATTTCAAGAGAAAATTGAGGCATAAAATCTGGTGACAAAACTTCCAGAAATTGTATTTTTTGAAATACAAAAAAGTTAAAAGATCAAAGGTATGGAAGTAA
The DNA here is from genome assembly GCA_963574415.1 of Tarsius wallacei. Lineage (NCBI taxonomy): Eukaryota > Metazoa > Chordata > Mammalia > Primates > Tarsiidae > Tarsius > Tarsius wallacei. Next base: position 1,370 of record CAUYQG010167776.1, on the reverse strand, counting down.
AAACTTTGAAAAGACTTCGGATTCACAGCCCACACTCTGGAGAGTGTGGCTCAAATACAAAATAATTTTTGTCCAACTTAAAGAGGAGACTGAGTTTCCAGGTTCTGAGGATGGTGGAAGATTGGCTCACTCTGCCATTTCCTTCTCTGTCTCAACACATATCAGACTGGGTCTTCTGTAGTTATGCTTTCAGACACTTGTGGTTGCAAAACTTCTATGGGAAATAGCCTCCGAATATTTCCCAGGTTGTGGAGTTGGGCCATAACAGGGGCACACACTGCCTGACTTCATTTACTTACTCTCTTAACAGCTATAGCCTGCTGGGCACTTTCTACACTTGGAATAAGCAGAGAACAAAATAGACACAAGTTCCTGCCCTCATAGTGTGTCCATGTTCTAAAACAAGGTTATCTTCTCTTCTACCTGAAGCTGTTCCTCCATTTTATTTTTTTTGTTGTTGTTTATTTATTTATTTAGAGTCAGGGTTTCACTCTGTAGCCCAGGTTGGCGTGCAATGGCACCATCACAGCTCACCGTAGCCTCCACCTCCTGGGCTCAGGCGATCCTCCACCCTAGCCTCCTGAGTAGCTGGAACCTACAGGCATGCATCACAATGCCTTACTAATTTTTTGATGATTTATAGAGATGAGGTCTCCCCATGTTGCCTAGGCTGGTCTCAAACTTCTGGGCTCAAGTAATCCTTCCACCTCAGCCTCCCAAAGTGCTGGAATTACAGGCATGAGCCGCCACACCTGGCCTCTCCCCATTTTATATTACAAAGAAAAGCAGAGCTGCAGGAAAAGCCACCCCACCAACAAGGGCTGTTTCTTTCTTTTTTTCTTGTTCTTATTTTGTTTTGTGTTTATCTCTAGTTTTGTTTTTCAAAGTGTGGCAAGGGAGTGAGTCCATTGGGAATTAGCAGTGACCATGAGTAGAAGCAGAGTATTAACTAAGAAGGAGACATGTGGAGTCAGAGCATGTGGCTGTGAACACAGGATTCATTGGTCAGAGGTGTTAGCTGTAGGACCTCAGATAATGTCCTTAACGTCTCTGTGACTCGGTTTTCTTGTCTATATAATAAAGACAGCAGTGGGACTTGCCTTAGAAAGTTGTTGTGAGGATTCAATGATAGACGGCAAGATGGCTGAGAAAAGTGCCCGGTGTGTAAAAAGTGCCCATCCCTATACTCACATTTAATCATTGGAGCTAATCCAGAATAAATGGTGTGCCCTTTAAAATAGAGCTGTAATAATCTAGTAATAATAGTAATGACTGATCATGGAGCCTTATTTTTTAAATGGACATGGTAGGGGTATCCCTTACTCCCTTACACAATGGGCACACGTGTAGACACACACACACACACACAC
>CAUYQG010167774.1:0-25508 GCA_963574415.1 Tarsius wallacei | reverse complement strand
TCAAAGATGCTCTTGTAAATCTAGTAGGCAGAATGACAAGATGAGATGTCAGAAGTCATTATTAAGTATAGTCAGTCAGAGGCAACTCCCAAAATAAAATCCGGGCTTAGGATGTCATTATTTTATATTACAAAATGATTCTAATGCCTGAAAAATATGGGATCTCCTGAAAAAATTTGAAATGATTCTACCTGCACTGTCTAATGCAGTAGCTACTAACCACACACAGTTATTAAGAACTTGAAATGTGGCCAGTGCAACTGAGGAACTGAATTTTTATTTTTATTGTAATTAAGTTAAGTTCAAATTGAAAAACCGATATTTGATTCAGTTATTTGAAATATTTTAAGAATGTTTGGAACAATTAGCACATAGGAGACTGCTTTTTCAATTGTAAAGTTTACTCAATCTAAATACAGAACAAGTGTTTTTTATAAACTTGGTGTTCAAATTTAGATGTGCTGATGGCATAAAATGCACACTGGATTTTGTAGAGTTCTTCAAAAAAAGCTCGTAAAGTAATTCACTAATTGTTTTTATGATGAATACATGTTGAAATGATAAAAATTTTTGACTGAATTAGGTAAAATAAATTACTAAAATGAACTGTCTTAAGCTCTTTTAAATGTGGCTACTAAAAAGATTCAGAATTACATGTGTGTCTGGTATTATATTTCCATTGGCCACACTGTTCTAGACCAATTACTACTTTTTAAATAAAGCTTACATATACAGGGAATCATTTTTGCAGATAAACACAGAAAACCATTAAGAAAAAGCTGCAGTGTTTGTCCACGAATCGGTAATTGCATGTAAACAAATAAATGATTAAAAAGTTGATTTTGTGGTTCAGTACATTTATCACTTCAAAAAGTATCAGGCTGGGTGAGACTGAGAGGCAGTTACCTTTACCTCTACTACTCTACGGCAGAGAAAACCAAAGTAACTTATCCAAGATGGTGCACTCAAGTAAGTGCCAGGAAAAAGAAGAGTACAGCTTGTCCAGCTCAAAAGTTTGTACTCTTCCTGTGATACCAGACTGTCTTCTAGAAGTTGAGGAGCAAAAACAAGAAGAGAGATTTCTGATATTAAAAACTTCCACATGGTCCCCCAAAATAATATAAAACCAAAAATATAAAACTATAAAACTGTCTAGAGAACAGATTTTTAGACATCTTAATCCTCCTCTGGCCCTAACTCTTTCATCCACAATTACAACTGATCACACATCAACCTGTACTAGCTCCTAGACTGCTATCTTCATTCTTACTAAATATCACACAGATTTCCACCTTGCCGCTCTTTGTGGAAAGTCCCCCACGCTTTTTTGCAATTCGCCATGGCTTCTGCTACAGCGTTTTGCACACAGTGGGTCCTCAGAGAATATGGGTTGGTTTAAACATTTAATTTTTAAAACCACATAAGTGAGAATAAAAGCGGGCAAAACTGTATTGAAAAACGGTGACTTCCTAATACAAACTTGCACGAGCAAAACAGGCACAACCACTCTTTTGACTTCTGCTGCTGCTACATTGTGGATGCACAGTGTAGTGGTCTCACAGAGTTAACACCCATCTGAAAACTCAGGGTAATTCAAGCATTGGGGCAAAGAAGCTCCATATTTTAGCAGAAAGCTAAACTGGCAAATGTCTGTATGTATGGTATTTTCTTGGGCTTCTTTTTCATTCTGGTAGGTAGTTCTTTAATTCCCTTCCATCTGCTCTTGCCAGACATTCACCACTCCCTTCCTCTGCTTCCTCCTCTCCCAACTGCACACTTTTTGCTTGACATGACTTTTCCCTCAATCTTGCCAACCCATCTTCTCCTTCAAAGACCTTTGAAATAAATCCCACTCATACCACGAAATCTCCCTTTACCAAATAAAAGGGAAATGGTCATTTTCCCCACCCAAATATATCCTGGGATGAAATAATTTTGAGCTGCCAAATCAGAAGGAGAGGAAAATAATTAAATATGTATCCACATAAATGGAGTTTTATTGTCGCATAACCCCTCGGTTGGAATTATCATCTCTACCCCTCAACTGTATTGTCGTATAATCCTTGAATAAGGTTGTTTTTTCAGTCTGTTGACATGTAGACATGTCATATTGACGTATCTTCCTGAAATACTGTAGATGATGAATATATAATTAAAAATTAATTTTAAGTCTCTTTGTTTTGCAATATTCATTCAGAGAACCAGGAGTACACAAAATAGTATAAGTGTAAGGGTTACAGCCTGTGGTTTTATTATGATGAGTTAAGGCGTATCTCTGTTACTTTCTGATGTGATAAATTATGTGATGCCATTACCTAATATTTGTCACCAGAGCAGTCTGGGGCATTCTGAAGTAGTTACTGTCATGCCCTAGCATCCCACAAAAGTTAATACAATTTCCAAAACTTCTTCACTTAGGGTCAGGGAGGAGGCATCAGAAGAATCTGATTCAACTAGCTGAATGGGATGGAGTTTGAATTGGCATAATAGCACAGAAAAATATGCTTTCCTAAGTCTGCCTAAGACTAGAAGCCATTTCTCCTAGAGGAGTTTATGAAGTCTACATGGCCCAGGAAAGCACACTGCTCTCCCTAGAGCACAGAAAGGAAAAACAACGGATAATTCCTGTGTATCATAGTAAGAAATCTATGTATAGCTATGAATACAGTAAAAAACAGTGGCAGAGATCATCGTGAACTTGTTTCTCAAGAGGTGCTGTCTTTGGGACGCTTCATGATGCCTTGGTTTCCTATGAAAATTACATTACACTTCTTTTCCCCCTAGGAGATTGGCATAGGTAAAAAGTGGTTAGACAACTAAGATGAACTCCAAAACTATCCCAAAGTAATTCAGTAGATAGGCAGCAACCATTAGGTACATATTTGACATTTAAATGTTTCAAGCTCACTTGGCCATCTAAATTTTATATTTGATTAAAGAAGCAAACAAAACCTCTGCCAATAATATAACCTGGAAATAATCATGAAATGAATGTAATAATACACAGCAGCTGCAAATGCCTCTGTGTTACTTTGTGTATTGAATCAATTGAGAATTGTCAAGAGATAACTCTACCATCACCTTTCACCTTCAACACAAATATTCTATTTCAAGAGCATATTTTCTATTCAGAGTCTAATTTCAAAACACTTTTCCTCAAATAATTGCTTCTATTTTTTTTTTTTAAAGCAGCTTGCATGAGCTACATAATCATACCTTTTTTTTTTAATCATACATTAAAGTGAAACACAGGCTGGATCCAGGGAAGATACTAAACCCTGGCAATTGTACCCCAGGCAAGTTGCTTGACTCCATTCCCTCTTCTCCGACTCCTCTGCTACTTCAAGTTCTTGTCGTCTCTTTCCTGGGTCAACTTTGCAGTGATTCTCCTGAACTCTATACTTCTTTTTTTTTTTTTGAGTTGGAGTCTCTGTTGCCCAGGCTGGAGGGCAATGGCACACTCATGGCCACCACAGCCTCGACCTGCTGGGCTCAGGCGATCCTTCCACCTCAGCCTTCCAAGTAGCTGGAACTACAGGCATGCGTCACCATACTTGGCTATTTTTTTTTTAATTGTACAGACGAGGCCTAGACATGTTGCTTAGGCTGACCTGGAACTGCTGGGCTCAGGCAATCCTCTCACTTCCGCTTCCCAAAGTGCTGGGATGACAGGCATGAGCCACCACACCCGGCCCGAACTCCACACTTAGTCAAGGCTCCCAGAATTTGCTGGAATGTGATGTTAGCCCTTGCCTTAAAACCTATGGGATTGCCTAGTGCTTTCAGGATAAGTCAGCAGGTCTTCCAAAGCTCCTTGACATCTGATCCAACCTGCATTTGCATCTGCCTCTCACCTCCAGGGACCTTGGGATCCAGCAGTCACTCCCTGAACTTCTCAGGCACTTTCCCACCTCCCTGCAATCCCTCATGCTCTCCTCTCTGCCCTCTCCCCTCTTCTCTTCAAGTTCAAATGTCAAGACCTCTGTGAACTGTTCCTCAGCCTTTTCCCTCCCTCTTAAAATGATGAATCACTTCCTTGTCTGAATGAGTATTCAGGTCAGGATCCCTAGGTCCCAGCACAATGCCTGGCACAGGCAGAGCATTTATTTAATCAGCATTTCTGTTTTTTTCGCAACTTCCTTATCGCTCCCCTTTCATCAAAGTAGGCTGCCTTTGATTGTGAAGCCCAGAGAAGGCAGGAGCTGGGCCTGGTGAATCACCGAGTTCTCAATCTACCACAGTGCCCTACACATGTAAGCATTTAATAATTGATAAGAGAGGTTGATCCGCTCTGAGGCACTTCCTGAAGCCTATTCAGGCATGTCCAATTTGGGCAGCTGTGGTAGTACATGCACCTTAATCATCGTGACAAAATCCCTGGGTTCCGATTTTTTTTTCTTCCAGTAACACAATCAGTTTCTTCAAGTAAATATAAAATGACAGCATTCCCCACATGGAAGAAGACCTTGATAGGTAAAGAATTAAATGAATTCAGTAGATTTCACTGAGCACAGTTTCCTTCCAAATGAGCAAAAGTGGCTGGAAGACTTAAAAGTAGAATTAAATTGCATTCTTGTAACTTAAATGACATTTAGGTAAATGTAGGAAAAAGTTAATATTTTTACGAAGAGGGATTTGAAATTAGACTTTGAACTCCTACTTGGAGTAAAAGATAGGAAGATTTTACAGACACAAATTTGTTATTGTTGGCTGGGTGTTGATCCACTGATGGGATAAATGCTAAGTGTGGCCATAAATCTCCCACACCCACTCAAGTAATTTTTATTCACTCAGTCAACACTTAACAGGTTATTAGCAAGAGCCAATGTGCACTGAAATGTGCTGGAGAATATAAAAAAGAAAAGATGGTTGATTCTTAGCCCAGGAGGGATTTAGACAGGCAAAGCACAGTTGTACAACGATGCCACCATTGCTACAATGAAAGTATGTAGAAAGGGTAGGGGGAGCGGGTCAGGCAGAGAAGACTTCACCCTGAAGGTGACACTTGAACTCAGTATAGGAGAGGAGTTTGGCCCAGGTCCAAAAAGCCCATGTTTCAGGTTTAATTCATGTGATGCTCATCGAAAATCCTGCATTTGTAGCACATATTAATACCTTGCTACACTACCAGTCGCCATACACAACTCTGAATTTAGAAGGAAGGTATTCTATCTTGGACATCATCAGATGGTTTATTTTCTCAATGTCCAGAAACATATGTCTCTACCAAAATGTGCTCCCTAGGGAGTGGTAAAGTTCAGATTCCCAAGTCAAGAAGTTGTCACCAAAGGCTCCAGGACTCTTTAGTTCTTGATCATATTGTCTTGGCAATGAGCAAACATGACAAAACTGTTAACTTACAAAGGGACTGAGACAAGCATTATCCAAATAAATAACTAATAATGATGGCTAGTATTTACTAAGCAAGTACAATAGTGAGTATACCAAACACTTCATAAATATTAATGAATTTAATTATTATGGCCCTATGAGTAAATATATGTATTTGTTTATAGATATATGATTAAGCCGGGCTTGGTGGCTCAGCCTGTAATCCCACGCCTTGGGAGGCTGAGGTGAGTGGATTGCCTGAGCCCGCGGGTTCGAGACACGCCTGGGCAGGCGAAACCTCATCTCTACAATAAATCAAAAAAAATTAGCCGGGTGTGGTAGTGCGCGCCTGTAGTTCCGGCTACTCGGAAGGCTGAGGTGGAAGGATCGCTGGAGCCCAGCAGGTCGAGGCTGTGGTGGCCGGAAGTGGCCACTGCACTCCAGTCTGGGCGACGGAGTGAGACTCCAACTCAAAAAAAAAAAAAAAAAAAAGATATATGATTAAATAGATGTCATCATTATAGATTATATATGTATTATAGAATCTTTTTTTATTATGTTAGTACCTTTTTTCAGAATCAGAATTTTACCAACATGCTTAACATCAGCAAGTACATAGTACGTGGTTGAGGCAAAGTACATGTTTTTAACTGACCCAAATCATATAGAAAAACTCTTGTTTGACCAAAAGCAAATCAGCAAGCCTACATCAATTTCTTCCATATTTTGCATCACTCAATAAAAATTAATAAATCTAATCATCAAAAAGGCAGAAAACCAAAGAGACAAAGTAAAACATCATGGCTTCTCTGTGTAGAGAAGGATCTGAGATTAAGAACCACAATTTTGCGTTGCTTTCCAGTGTGGGTATTGAATCTCTCCTTACAAGGAAACACAATGGAGAACTAAGTTTGCATAATGGGCCTTTCTTCCTTGTGCCACGTGACCAGGGTTGCATCATTTTCCTCTGCAGCAGGGCTCCCTTGAAGAGTGTGATTCACTTCTGTTTTCAGCAAGAAAAAAGAAAAGCAAATAGTCCAAATGGGATGATACTCCTGGCTGACTCTTCCCCACTTTGTTAATTTCCACTTAAAGTGGAGGCGACGGAGGCCTGGACTCAACTTCTGAGCTCACGTAACTTTGCCAGCCCCAGCAGCATCAGGCAAGGGTAGACCTTTTGGCATTAACTTAACACTATCCATTAAGAACATTCTAACCTTCTCTCCCTTGTGTGGGTCAATAGCAAGAACTTCATGAAAACACTGAGCTGAATACATTAGCTGAGAAGTCATCTTTCACTATAAAACATAACCCAATCAGAAACAGACTGAAATAGGGAGGAACGTCCTAGGAACAGTATCAACAATTTATCCTTTTCCCAGAGACTAAAGAGCATTTTCATTCTCCTGGCCCAAGAAGTGACAGTCTCTTAGTCACTCCCTAAAACAAGGGCCTTGTCTGGCAAAACAATATGATATTTAATGAGCTCATTGGGCCAGTTAGATAGCTGTTGTTTTGTGTATGAGGAACACTTGAGAATTGTTGAGTGGGTCTTTCCATCACTGGAGTGTGTATACTTCATGAGTAGTTACATCCTTTGCCTGAACTCATTTAATATATTAGCCAGATAATTATACTGAGCTTTTGGTCTTGCTAAACTTTAGGCAAGCCTTTCCTCAATTTTCACATCATGCCCTGTCAAACCCAAGTTGTCTAAGTATCACCAGCATAAAAGCTTAGAGTAGCATATGCTATGCCTTTTATCTTAAATTGTGTTCGTGGCAATACAATAATACTCCCGCCCCATCCCTGGCCAACGACTGCCTAATACTCACAATATCATTGTTATTTAGATCATAGACTATGGATCAGAGATTGAGTCTCTTTCTACATGGTAGGTTCCAGAGTTCTACATCCCTGTGGTAGGTTCCAGAGTTCTATGGGATATACCATAAAGAGTTTGGATATATGGAGTTGATGAAATTAATGGAGATGATGACTGCCAGTCCCTAATGATATGTTAACCATTCAGTGTGTTTGCAACGACTGACATCAAAAGCATTGGTCATGCAATCCCTGCCTGTGGGTGCTGATAAACAATCACAAGAGTAGAGGTGAAGACAAACCCACAAAGTTGTGAGAAGGACCAGACTGTCCTGGAAAGGCAGTGGCTGCAGAATAGCTGGCCGGGATGAGCTGGGCAAGTGCTCCAGATAGGAGGTGATGAAGACCTGGAACCAGGCCTTGGCAGAGGTGATGGTGACAAAGACCCAGATGTGGGAGACGTCATTTGAAAAGGAAAATATGACAAGCTTTAGCAGCGATTTGGATGAACAACAATGAAGGGCTGAAAAGAACTCCAGTTTCTTGTCTGGGACTGACAGGGAAAGTCAGCAGTTATGATGAGGAAGATGAGCCCAGTAAGGGTCTTGGAGAAGAGAGGTGAAGTCATAGCTTCTCCAGGCTGATGAGGAAAAAAAAATCCCGTTTTTGAGATGTCTATCTGTGGCACAATCATGGCTCTCTGCAGCCTCAACAGAGGGCTCAGGCAATTCTCTTGCCTCAGCCTCCCAAGTAGCTGGAACTACAGGTGCTCACTACCATGCCTGGCTGATTTTTTATTTTTTTGTAGAAATCAGGTCTTGCTATGTTGCCCAGACTGGTCTCAAACTCCTGGCTCAAGCAATCCTCCCACCTCTGTGTTCCAAAGTGCTGGGATTATAGGCGTGAGCCACTGCGCCCAAACAATTGATAATCTTTTTAAGGGCTGTAACTTGGCTCATGCGTATTTTCAAATCATCTCAGATTATTCAAATTTTGTTTTATTTTTCAGTCACCTACACAAACTCATTCTAAAAGCTGGAAGCAGCAAGTCAATAAGGGTGGCAAAAGGTGAGGAAGAAAATTGCTCTCCTAAAGTTCCCCTAGCAACTGAGTCAGAGTTGCAACTTTGCATTGAAGGCTGGCTCTTTCAGAAATTTTGGAAGGAAACACACAGAGGAAAAATGGGATGGGAATGGCTCTAGCTGAGCTGCCAAAAAAGAAGAGAGGTTCTGGAGCCAGAAGCAGATTTGAATCATCACTGATGCACTCTCTTGGGGAAGTTTCTTATTTATTTATTACCATTAGGCTTTTCTTCTACGATATGGCATTTGCTTCCGTTGGGTTTGATGACGTTCAAATGAGAAACTGCTTAGCCATGTAGCTGAAACATAGTAATCCCTCATAAACGCTAGTTGTTTTTATTAAACCATGGCTAGACGTAACTTAGAGAGGTTGTGGATAGGCAAAACCCTTCAAATGAATACCTAAATCTGGACAATGAGATTAAAATATAAATCTCACTGCTTGGCGCAGACGATCCTTCTGCCTCAGGCTTTCAAGTAGCTGGAACTACAGGCACACACCACCACACCCACCTAATTTTTAAAAATTATTTATTGTAGAGACGAGGTCTTGCCAAGTTGCCCAGGCTGGTCTCAAACCCCTGGGCCCAGGCAATCCTCTCACCTCCACCTCTCAAAGTACTGGGATTACAGGCGTGAGCCACCGTGCCTGGATGGATATTTCTATTTGAATGAAAATATCTGAAAATAGGAAAACAATTGGTCTTTTCAGTATCTAAGGGAAGTATTATGGACATTTCATCTACAACTTTGGATGGCATTAAGCAAATAAATAGCATACTTGTTAGTTTTAATCTAACAACAGATTTCAACTGAACTAATAGTTTCCTTTAGTGTTTTTTCTCTTCCAACTGAGAACTGGGTACAATCTTGAAGGGCTCAAGTGCCTCTCTTATCATTTGCTTTTTAAAAATAGAAATAAAAAGACTCAATTTCTTTTTGAGTGACATAAGAAAGAAGGCATCAGGAAATGCTCCTTTTTCTGAAACTGGAAGCAAAGAGGTATAGAATTTGTTGGAGGGGAATTCTCAAAACGCGTTGCCACTGCTTTTTGACAAACATCATGTGGTAACTTACTAGGGAGTACATGTCGACAGAGTTCTGCCCCTTTCTGAGGTTCATCAATGTCACCTACTGTTAACCAATAACTGTATCTTGTAAGTAACGATGAGCAGCGGCATAATGTAGTGTTTATTCTAGAGTCTGAATTTGATTACCAGTGCCATCACTTATAAATGTTTCCTTCACCTTTCTCCACATGTAAAATAGTGTCCTGGCGAAGGTCAGAGGAAATGATGCACATAAAGCACTTAACACAGATCTTGACACTTTTTAAGGGCTTATAAATATCAAACACCATTCCCGCCTTTAATGCAATGTCACAGACTATTAATAGTCACCTACCATTGTACAGTTACTTTATCACTATTGGTTGCCTACCCTTTTTCCTTGGTACAAGAATCCCTGTTTTGTTCAGGCAGCAGAAGTCCCTTGTCTCATAAAAGGTGGACCCAGCCCTGTGCCAGTACATGAATCATAATTTGTGTGAGTTAACTTGGCAATTTCATCCAACTTTGCCAGTGACTGGTCTAAGGGTAGGTATGTGACCCAGCTTCTATCAGAGGGATGCAAGAGAATGTTTGCTGGGGCCTTCATCAAAATCTTCTTAGAAAAAAAGCTGTAACCTGGGCTTTTCTCCTTCCAGACTCTGTGTGTGTGTGTGTGTGTGTGTGTGTGTGTGTGTGTGTGTTAGAGTCTCACTCCGTCACCCAGGCTGGAGTGAAGTGGCACGTTCACAGCCACCCCAGCGTCGACCTGCTGAGCTCCGGTGATCCTTCCTCCTCAGTCTTCCAAGTAGCTGGAATTACAGGCGTGCGCTACCACACCCAGCTAACTTTTTATTTTATTTTATTTTATTGTAGAGGCAAGGTATCGCCAAGTTGCCTGGGCTGGTCTCAAACCCACTGGTTCAGGCAATCCACTCGCCTCGGCCTCCCAAAGTGCTGGGATGACAGGCTGAGCCACCGAGCCCGGCCCTCCCTGACTCTTAAGTGAAGCAAAGATACTTGGAACTGAGGTGGCCGTCTTGTGATCACAGAGTGACAAGTCTAAAGATTAGTTAGGCTGGGCTTGGTGGCTCAGCCTGTCATCCCAGCGCTTTGGGAGGCCGAGGTGAGTGGATCTCCTGAGCCTGCGGGTTCGAGACCCGCCTGGGCAACTTGGCGAGATCTCATCTCTACAATAAATCAAAAATTAGCCAGGCGTGGTAGTGAACGCCTATAGTTCCAGCTACTTGGGAGGCTGAGGCGGGAGGATCGCCGGAGCCCAGCAGGTCGAGGCTGCGGTGGCCGGGAGCGGCCACTGCACTCCAGTCTGAGTGACAGAGTGAGACTCCAACTCAAAAAAAAAAAAAAAGATTGGTTGGATGGTCTGGGTCCCTGAGCTTCTAAAACCACCTGCAGTAGAACAGTCACAGCCACCCCAGTCTCAACCTGTTGGGGTCAAGCGATCCTTCTGCCTCAGCCTTCCAAGTAGCTGGGACTACAGGCATGTGCCACCACGCCTGGTTAATTTTTTGAGTTTTGGTAGAGATGAGGTCTCGCCATGTTGCCCAGGCTAGCTTCAAACTCCTGAGCTCAGTCAGTCCTCTCCCCTCTGCCTCCCAAAGTGCTGGGATTACAGGCATGAGCCACCGCGCCCAGCCCCTTACTTCCTTTTCATAAAGTAGTTGACTAAAGATGTGATTTAAATTTCAACTCCTCTACCCTGCTAAGAAAGTGGTCCTAAGGACTGATGTGGTTAGCAAAACACATAACAAGAGAAAGAAAAAGAAAATAAGATAAAATGACTTTTGGATATTTAAAGTATGCCAGAATCTTCATTGCATTCCTAATTTCATTCTTTCAAGCACTTCAAATTGTTAGTCAAAAACAAAGTATTTTGGCTGGGCTCGGGCTCGGTGGCTCAGCCTGTAATCCCAGCACTTTGGGAAGTCGAGGTGAGTGGATTGCCTGAGCCCGCGGGTTCGAGACCCGCCTGGGCAACTTGGCGAGACCTCATCGCTACAATAAATAAAAAACTAGCCGGGTATGGGAGCACGTGCCTTTAATTCCTGCTACTTGGAAGGCTGAGGCGGAAGGATCACCTGAGCCCAGCAGGTGGAGACTGTGGTGGCCAGGAGTGTGCCACTGCACTCCAGTCTGGGCAATGGAGTGAGACTCCAACTCAAAAAAAAAAAAAAAAAAAGTTATTTCATCCCACCAGATGAAAATGGTCCAGGTTTTTAAACACCTTCAAAACTGAGGCTTCATTTGGCATAAACTAGGATTAGTTTTCCCATAATGATAAGCAGAGGGAGTTTGTTAGTAAAGAAAGTGCAAAATCAGAAGGCAAGACACTGAATATCTCTGATGTTCCCAATTCTTGCAGCTGAATTCAGTCAAGAAGAACAGAAGGGAGATACGTTGGTCTTACACTCCCCACCTGGAAGAGAAGCTGAGGACAGGCCTCAGGGCCGCTACCAACCATGGGGAAAGTGAAACAGAACACTCAATGTGTGACCCTCAAGCCTCCCTAAGGAAGCTGAAATTCTCATTAGAAAAGTATCCCGCCACTGTCAATCCTTTTCTTATAGTATTACGGTAGATGTTCCTAACACAGAGAAATGATAAATGCTTAGGTGATGGATCCCCTAGGGATCCTGATTTGATCATTACACATTGTATGCTTGTATCAAAATTTCACATGTATCCCATAAATATGTACAACTATTATGCATCCATAATAATTAAATAGAAATAAAAATGTTTTTAAAATTAAAAAAAAAAAAGAAAAGTAAATTAACTTGTAGTGTCAAATACTACAAGCGATGTTATAGGAAAGCCCATGCTGTTATTCAGTTGTAAGGCCTCATTTTTAGGGAAGATTCATTAAACATGTAGTGTCAGAAACTGAAAGTTGAAAAGCAGGCTTTTCTAAAAAGAAAAATTGCAATTTGTCTTCTAATTGATGTTCTTACTTGTAAATACTGAATTATCCACTAACTGCTTACAATTTGCTAAGTTCATAAGCAATTTATCTAGAGAAACGTTTTTAGTTTTAAAATTCTTTAATGTCGTCACAGAGCTTTCTTCCTAGCTGTAGGCATTAAGTAAAGGTGAATAATACAACAGACCAGACGATATTTCAGACAGATTTTTTAATAGCCGCTTGCATTCTTATGACCTTTCTTATTTCAACATGGCTTAATTGAAACATGATAGCTAACAAAACCTAGGAGGGTATCTTTTAGCTGTATGATCTTATATTTAAAAACCGCCAGAATGCCAGCTATTTTCATAAATTCCATATCTCACTTTGTAGGAGGAAAAAAAGAAGTCTGTCTCTAGACCAAGAATACTGGTACTTTAGGTTGGAGACACCTCTATTCAAATGTACTGAGTTAGATATGCAGCCACCTTACTGTAAAAAATAACAATAGAAAGAGCCTGACAGACTGTGAAGTGTGACAACTTTTTCTTACTCAGAAGACTGAAAAGCAAGCTAGTCCAAGAAGCTGATCAAGCTTAGATCCAGCCTTTACTTATCAGTCAACTTCAGTAATGTACAACTTAACCTCCTTCAGTTTGTCTTTAATGGTGTAAGAGAAATAACTAACAAATACTGTGATGTTTATATAAACCTCTTTTTTTTCAGTGAAGGTATTCAAAACCCTTTGCATTAATCAGTGAGAGACAAAGTGTCAACTTTGTCCCTTTCATAGAAGGAAGTGAGAGAAAGAGATGACCAAGGTCACACACAAAAATAACAGAAAATCAGGAAAGAAAAACTTAATCTTGCATGTGTACAGTTGAAGTATTTTATTGATTTGATTCTTAGGTAATAAACTATTTTATTGATTGGCCAAATCCCCACTGCATAACTAAAACATTCTAATGGAATTTCAATAAAAGATTGCCCTAGTTAATCTAATACCCTATTCTTTTCATGGCTGCCAAAATACATATTTACCTGTTTAAGGCTAAATTCAAAGAAGTCAGCCTAGTGTTTCTTAAGCATAGGAAAAACAATTTAATGTAAACTTAGTTGTATATTTCCATAATGCTGTGCTCGTGGCATTAGCTGAGAAATTCTGGAATTTCAAAGCTGTCTTCTACTGCTAAATAAACTACTTTGCACTTTGCAATTGATTAAGTGCAGTAGAAGCAGTCAGAGTTGTATATCAAATTAGAGTTGATAAAAGCACTTAATGCAGATTTGAATGCCTTTTTGAAAAAGATTTCAACTCCCTTAAATTGACATGACAACAAATTCTTACAGCAGCATAAAAAGTATTAGCTGAAATGTTATGGCTTTGGCTTAAATTTCCATCTGCAGCTCATCAAATGACTAAACAGTAGAAAGGAATTAAACCAAATCAGACTCATTACAGAATCTGATATGCTGGCAGAATATAAACGTTCACTGCTTAGCATCTGGAGTTTTGGGTGACTAACATTTAAATGCCTGTGCTTGTGTGTTCTGTGAAAAAGAGGAAAGTGTAAGAATATAGGTGAGATATCTGATCATTAAATTTAACTTATGAGAATGTATGATTCATATTCTCTCTCTCTCCTTCCGTCTCCCTCCCTCCCTCTCCCCGCCCCCAACACACACCTTCTCTTTAATCTCCCAAATATTCTGAATAGTGAGAGAACCACTCAAAATGGAGGCTAGCTGGCTTTAAGTTGGTCCCATGTGCAAGATTCTGATAAACATGGCAACTCGGCTCACATGTTTCTAATGTAAGCAATGCCTATCTGAGCGCTTGCTGCCCCGTATACTAAAATCTGGTCAAGTGTTCCGGGTAAACAGCTTACATTTCCTCTTCTCCTTCAGCCATCTGCTAGAAGAATTATTTGAAAGTGTTCTTACAGACGGTTGCCTGCAAACACCAGGCTTTCGATTGTTCTCTGATGTAGGGAGAGTAGAAATCCATAAAGTTAAAGCCAACAGAATCTATCAAATATATCCTCCCAATTAAAATTCTCTAGGCCTACACGGTCTCTGAGACATCAGTGGATATCTCTCCCTTGAGTTCCTTAAGTGCTGGAACTTCTGCGTTAATAAACCTGAATTCTGAACCCAATAAGAAGAACAAAGCTCCCAAAACAAAGTGTGGCTTGTACTCAGTTGATGCTCAATAAACAGGTATTGGATAGTGTTTGTCTTGTTTCTTTGATACTATTGTAAGGCATATTGGTGGAATAACTAAGAAAAAGTAGTGCTTAATGTTCAGTTAGTAAGATTTGTACTGTAATCCCTCACTCACTGTTGGTAGGATTGTAAGCTAGTTCAACCTCTATTGAAAACAGTACGGAGATTACCACTGGATCCGGCAAGCACACTATTAGGGATCGACCCAAAGGAATAGAAATCATTATATAAAAAAGATACCTGTACTAATAATGTTCATTGCAACACTATTCACAATAGCAAAATCATGGAACCAACCTAAGTGTCTACCAACAAGTGACTGAAAAAAGAAAATGCAGGGTGTGTGGGTGTGTGTGTGTGTGTGTGTGTGTGTGTGTGTGTATACACACCATGGAATACTATGAAGCCATGAAAATGAATGAAATCCTGTCCTTTGCAGCAACATGGATGGAGCTGGAGACCATTATCCTAAGTGAACTAACTCAGAAACAGAAAACTAAACACCACCATGTTCTCATATATGTGGAGATAAACAGTCACAAAAATGGAAAAATTAGATACTGGAGACACCAATAAGTGGGGAGGTGAGGGAATAGAGCTCAGAAATTACAGGGTACAATGCTTACTATCTGGGGAATGGGCCACCTGAGACACAATTCCCACCACTACACAGTAGTCACATATCCATGTAACAAGCATGTACTGGTCACCCCTGAATCCAAAATCAAAATTTTTAAAAAGATTTGGAGTGTAATACAGCATTGAAAGGTAAGTAAAGATATTCTTATGGAAAAACCTATTTTCTTTGTTCCTCCAAGCCTGGGAGATGCAACCTTTTCAGCTCAAAGAAAGAGGGAGCATTCTCTTGTTCATGCAGCTGACAGTTCCATAATGCAGCAATATTTAAATGAATATGATGAATGAAATCTATCAAATAAAAGAGATTAGTAAGAAAAAAAAGAGGTCAAGCTGTGTACTATCTTGTTCCAACAATGCCATTCACGTTTCCAGGAAGTGGTTGCTTACTAAACTTTCTGCAACAGGGTGGTGTGCAAACAGTAGGTGGCTCCTAGCAGGCACCATATTGTGGACAATTATAAATGTTTAAAAAAGACTAAGAGAAATTCTGGGGCACAAGTAAATTCAGAAACTCTTTATACATGCTAATTTTTTTTGGATTTAAGAAGAAGCTAGTTAGTTCATCATCAATGCATCACACTCATCAAATGAAGTAATGTGCTCTGAGGTACTGAGCAAACTACAAGACACTAAATAAATTTAACAAGCACAGAATCTGCACAAAAAGCTTACATATGGGGCTGTCAATCTACAGCACAGGTCTCCAATACCCGGGCTGTGAACCAGTACCAGTCTGTTAGGAGCTGAGCCTCACTCGCATTACCGCCTGACCTCTGTCTTCTGTCAGATGGTGGGGGCATTAGATTCTCAGAGGAGCGCAAACCTATTGTGAACTGTGCATGTCAGGGTTCTAGGCTGTGTGCTCCTTATGAGAATCTAATGCTGCTGCTAATCTGCACAGTAAATGCAATGCACTTGAATCATCCCCAAACCCCAAACACCCCACCCCACCCTTGTCCTTGGAAAAATTGTCTTCCATGAAACTAGTCCCTGGTGCCAAAAAGGTTGGGGACTGCTGATCTACAGAACAGCCCCTACCATAGTAAAATGTCATTTCTCATTAGCCCAAACTCACGTATGAAACCAGACCATTGTGAATATCACATAAGACTAAAAAATATATGTTACTAATAAGATGGTCACAACATATGTAACCTGTTCAACTCCTTGAAATGAACCCAGAAGTAAACTAACGAGTCACGGGTATTAAAATGTTTTGAAACAGATGTCTTTTAAATAAAGAGGATATTTACATGTTTTATCAGTTGAGGCATCTAAATATTAGCAACTTTTCCAAATATCCTAAGCCACTCCCAGACTGAAAAATTATCCAGGTCATCTCTCCTTCTTGTCTATTGCTGTTTGTCTTTCTATTTCAATTCTTGTTAGCGACTTCACCCAGCAGCATGCAAAACAGGTCAAGAAGTTAACATTAAGTCATTTTTGTGCTGCCTGTCCTGTACATCAGCGGTCCTCAACCTTTTTAGAATCAGGGACCAGTTTCTTGGAAGACAATTTTTCCACAGACTGGGGAGGAGAATGGTTTCGGGATGATTCACGCTCATAACATTTACTGTGTATTTTATTTCTATTATTATTACATTGTAATATATAACGAAATAATTATACAACTCACCATTTAAAAAAAGGAGGCACGGATGGAAGTGGTAAATAAAGTCACGGATGAACTAAAATAAGTGTTGGATTCTGATCTAAAGTCTGCCACCAGACGCAGCTGTACCAGTGAAGTACATCAACTCACTTGCCACTCACTGAGAGGGTTTTGAAAGTTGTCTGCAAGCAGTTGATTTATTATGGTCTCTGTGCAGTCAAACCTCACTGCTAATGCTATTCTGTATTTGCAGCCACTCTCCAGCGCTGGCATCACCACTTCTGCTCCACCTCAGATCGTCAGGCATCATTAGATTCTCGTAAGGAGTGTGCAACCTAGATCCCTCCCATGCACTGTTCACAGTAGGGTTCACCATCCTATGAGAATCTAATGCCGCTGCTGATCTGATGGAAGGCGGAGCTCAGGCAGTCATATGAGCGATGGGGAGCGCCTATACATACAGAGAAAGCTTTGCTTGCTTGCCAGTTGCTCATCTCCTGCTGTGTGGTACCGGTCCATGACCTGGGGGTTGGGGACCCCTGCTGTAGATGGCTTTATGATGGAGAAGGCTGGAGGCATCAGGTAAAAATAAATACCTGAATTACTGATAGATTTCCATTATTCCTGGCAATATTCTCCCTTATCTCACTGCTAAAGGTAATTTGGAGTTTGCTAGTGTTTCCTAAACAGAAAAACAATGCATCAGAAAAACTTCAACAAGTCATCAAACATACGTTTTATTTGCTTTATTTAATGGAGCTACTTAAATTATATATTTATATATACTTTTAAAACTAGGGGAAAAGTTACATAAAAACTCCTAACAGAAGAAATGTACTGTTTTACTATAATCCTATTTTGTGAGTGTGTGTGTTTAATCAAGTGATCACAGGCCGCAGAACTGCCTAAATATTATTTGCAATAATGATGGGGAAGATTTGTGAATATTTAGTTCTCTTAATGCAGACAGAAGCAGAGAAAGAGAGAAGCCTTCAGAGGCACAGAGGTAGGGAAGGAAGGACTGAGAAATGGCAGAGGCGTCAGCCAACATAAATGAAAGTGCCTATAAAGCACTAAAGCACTGAGTTGTCCACAGTGTTCTTGATCCTTTAGTCCTCAGAGTGATTTTTTTTTTTTTTAAACAACCATCAGCCAGGTTGGAGAAGGAGTTTATGGCACTTGCACCCAGGCTTCCAGCAAATCTTTTTCTCAAGTCTCATTTTTTTGTTGTTGTTTAATCAGTTAAATGTAGATGATATCTAAACTCACAGGGTTACTGGAAAGAGTGAAGATAATACACAGAGCATCGGATGTCTCTTTGCTCAGGGCAGTTCTAGTTTATACCCTCTGACCCAGCATCATTACTAACTTTCACTCTCACAAGTATCCCAGTTGAGACAAATAATTTTGTGGTTGCTCTATCTATAAATTGCCGAGCATAATATTTGATATACAGCGGCAGTTACTGTTACTCAAGAGCTGTTCCTGCATTTAAACAAACAAACAAAAAGTCTCTGATTTGTCTCAGTCATAAAGCAAGGAATAGACCCTTTCTATTCAGAAAGCATGGATATTGATTTGGGGTTTTGTTTCTCCTTAGAGCTGTCAACTACTTTAGCAGACGTGACCCCGTGGCCTTAGAGAGAACACACGCCATCAAACATCTTATGAGCAGCACAGGCACTGGAGTGACTTTCTTTCGAAGCACCTGGAACAGTGCTGGCTACTTCCTCTATTAAAAGATCCCAAGGAAGTATGCCTGCACTTGGGCTACCGTTTCTGCTGGTAACTCAGCTATCGTTCTTAGTTTTCCCCTTCTTTAAACCAACTCTATTAAACACTAAAATTAATCTTGAGATTTTTCTTGACCTTTCTCACAATGTCCTTGAGGTACACTTGCAACATAAATAGGCATCAGTAAGGACCGCCCTGCGGAGAATCAGAAGTCGTTCCCATCCTCAACTGCACATGACTTCTCTTAGGCTCCAGAACTAACCCCATACTAACCAGAATTTCTAAGCTGAACAGCTACTGTCCTTATCATTACAACTTAACTCACCACAACATATCTGAAAAAGGCCGAGTCTGAGTCTCCCCACAGAGGCAAGCTTTTCCAGAGCACCACTAGATATTGTACAATGTACCCCAACCCCTTTCCACTTCAAAGAGGTCGTTCAACCCCCCAGAGCAGTTCATTTATCAATGGAATTCCAAATATCCGAAAGAGTCAATGGGCACTCAAAAGTTTTCCTCAATGGTCTAGCAAGATTTGCAAACAGGAAGAATGCGCACTGCCCTGGAAAGAGCAAGGTGTTGAATGGATTCTGAATGCACCTTCATTCACTGGGCCTGTGTTCACTGGGCATCACGGGGTGGACAGAAACACAAGGAAGCCCTTTAGAGCCTCCAGATTGGTGTGGGGGTTCACACACCAGCTCTATGCAGTAATACAAAGCCAGGCCTTCTTTCCTCGGAAATAGCTTGGAACTCTCCAGTCTAAACTTTTACTGTAGCGAATCTGAGAGGCCAAGGTGATTTTCTGCCACTGAGAAAAGTTCCGGGTCAACTTCCATGCTGCTGGAAGGTATGCACTTAGGGGAGGTAGGAGTATTCCAATAGTAGCTGAGGTGGAAAAGGGGTAAAGTCAAAAAGCAAATCTGGGGGTGGGGTGGGGAGAGAAGTCTCAAAGAAAGCAACTGATTTGGACACCTGTTTATGTAGCTCCCTTGTCTAGGGTGTAGCAAGTATTAACTACTCAGAATAATCCACTGGGGATGCCAAGGCTAAGGGAAGAAGGGTCCAAGTTGGATTTTAAGTGGGTTTAGAAGTTAGGAGAGCATTAGACCACATTCATATTATTTAACACTGATTGAGCATTTACAGTGTGCTAGGTATTGTGTAAGAGATTTATATCTTTTTTTTTTTTTTTGAGTTGCAGTCCCACTCTGTCGCCCAGACTGGAGTGCAGTGGCCGCTCCCGGGCACCGCAGCCTCAACTTGCTGGGCACCGGCGATCCTTCTGCCTCAGCCTTCTGAGTAGCTGGAACTACAGGCGCACGCTACCACACCCGGCTAATTTTTTTTTATTTATTGTAAAGATGAGGTCTTGCCAAGTTGCCCAGGCGGGTCTCGAACCCGCGGGCTCAGGCAATCCACTCACCTCAGCCTCCTTTCAAAGGCGTGGGATTACAGGCTGAGCCAGTGAGCCCGGCTGAGATTTATATCTTAATGCCTAATTTACTTCTGTGAGGTATTCATCATTTCTGCTTCCATTTCACAGATGAGGAAACTGAGGCAGAGTGGTTCATTAACTCCCCAAGTTCATGCAAGTGCAGGAGCTAGAGCTCTGGACCAAATTCATCTGTCTCTGAGACATGTGCATTTTAGGTGAGGGTGGCCAGATGAGGGGACTGACATGTATACAGGCACGGTTTTGGAACCGAGTTAATTAATGCAGAAAAGGGTGAGCAAATTAAATATGGGACAGAAAAACAATATAAGAAAAGATGGACAAGGAGCTCAAGGCGGGTCCGGAGGGGCGCCTCTGACACTTAGAGGCAAGAGGGGGCTCTTAGGAGACCACTGCAGCATCCAGCATAAACTGAGATGCGCATGTGGGCGGGGGTGGGGGTCGGGGGTGAGGCGGGGTGGGGGGTGGGGGCGTGACCATGAACACCAAGAGACTGCCACTCTGAGAACCACTGGACAGCTGGGGAAGACCTGAATAAGAGCAGGGAAGAGAGACAGGGCGGGTATCTAAGGGACAGGAAAGCCTCTGCAGTGAGGTCTTTGCAGGACATTTTACTTCCAGACTCCAAGGCCATTTTCATTCCCAACTCCATTCATATTAAAGGGCAGTTTGACAGGTGCATGTGCCAGTGAAGAAAAGAATGCCAAAATCCACACTGAATAAAAAGCGAACACCTCTCACCAGGCAGTGGCTGGTTTGTTTAATTGGCTTGTTAATACTCTGGAGGAGACACATATATATAAAATTACATTTTCCCCACAATGTGCCACTAGAAAAAAAAAAAAAATAGGAATCCTTAACCTGTTAATACTTATGGAATCATCTTTCCTCTCACTAACACCTTGCAAAGCAGTCAGCCACAGCTCTGGAGTTTGTTTTATTGCTTTTTAATTGTGGCACTTTTGTAAATAAGCACCGAATATAATTAGGAGGCTCAGTCTCCATTCAGGCATGTGGGCGGGCATCCTCGCCTCTCAAACTTGCCACGCTAGGCATGCGCGTGCAGGCACAAATTAGCTGCCTGCCCCATGGTGCATCCTCTCAGCCAAGGTTACACTGAGTAGAATGAGCCTTAGGGTTTCTGTTTTCTCCATCGTCTTCTACATTGACAGATTTCTTTCTCTCTTTGCTACTGAAAATATGTACAACTTAGCAGGGAGAGCTGTGCTAGGTTGGAAGCAGGTTAGTGTTGCAACAAGCTTAAAGATGATAAACATAAAGCATGCTTCCTGTTCCTCTTTCAAGAAAGGGCTGAAACACATTATGACCCACAAAGGAATGTTGGAAAACAACTAACTTCGCTCTTCTGAAATAAGGAAATTAATATAGAGGGCAGGGACAGCCTCTTATCCATCTCCGGGAACCCCACAGCCTGGGATGCACCATGTGTTCAAGAAATATTTGCTGAATGAATTGGAGGAATTCAAAATTGTGTCACAGATACTCTCAAAGTAGAAATGAACAGTCATTTGAACCATTTCCTGATGTGGTGGGGGGGCAGGGGGAGGTGGCCAGAGTCTAGAGTCATTTGAAAATAGACAAGGAGACATTTTCAAAAGAAATCTCACTGGCCTCGGGATTGTCACAACACAATTTTCTATCTAATGAAGCAATGACACAAATGGATGGAAAAAAATAGTCTGGCCTAGGAATAATCAAATGATAATTGAAAACCACATACTGATGTCAAACTCACAAGTGAGTTTTTTTTTTCTGTTATTGGAAAACTGCTCTAAAAAGAACCCTATGTCAAGTTCTTTTCATTAATCAAAGGGTGGATAGACAAAGGAAGATTCATCCTTGAGTGTAAACGAATCCAAGTTAAATGATTTATGGCTATCACAAATAAAGGAATGCTGTTTGGGCAACACTATTACTCCCAAATGGCTTCCCACTTGTAGAAAAACAGCTTCAGACAAGCCTCATGTTGTATACAGTGGTGCAAAATGAACTGGAAAAGATGGTTTCTATGGATATCATTTAGAGATGCATATCCCTGAATACCTTAAGGCTGAAGGTACTTTTTTTTTTTCCTCAAAGCAATTATGGCATGGTTCTCCTAGCCAGGTTTTGTTTACATAAGAACAATCTTGGCCACAGGTCATCTGTGTAGGAGATAATTAATCACCAGCTCTTTGAGCACAGGTAGATTAATTAGTATGCCTATAATACAATACCAAAATCTTCTTGGAAAATCAAAAAAAAATTAAAATAATTAAGGATCGGTAATCCCTGCTGGTGGTCTTTTATCCAAAGCAAGTATAAAGGCTGTTAGTGAAAACAGAGAAGACTTTGTTTTTAAACTGTTCAGAAAATACAAGGCATCACTGATCACCTGAAGGCCTCATTTCTATTTGATTTCAGATCCACGGTGGCTTAGAGGTTGTCTTTTTAAAATAACATATAATTACTAAAATCTTTATGTAGGTCAGAAATGGAACTTCAGAAGCCATCAGATTCTGTTATCCTTATAAATGATTAGGGTCAGAACCTCACTTGTTTACATGTCAAAAAAGCACATTATTTGGACTATAGCAAACATCAGGACTTTTGCAAATTCAAATATTAAATGGCATTGGAACATGAACCACATGGACAAGGGAGACAGCAGAGAAACATATGCAGATGCCCCTATATACACAAAGGATGAGTCTTAGGTTCTGGACTATTAAGTTCTTTTCTTCAGACAATACCCTAATAAAACAATTACAAAGTACTCTGAAACCTTGCCACACCCCTCTGATTAAACCGCACCTCACAAAATATTTAGATACAGCTTGAACAAACCTAATAAACATCAAGGCAGGAGGTAATGCAGCCAAGAATGCCCAATTCTGCACTCCACCAGTCTGAAGGGCCCTCTCACTTGAAAATTTAATCAAACAAAATCCACTGTAATTCCACTGCAGCCTTCGCACTTAAGGAAAGCTAGTTCAGTCTCTGACATTTTGATTTTCACAGCAGATGGAAGCAAACAAAACAAAACAAAACAACACAAAAAAACTTCCTGGGCTCTCACACATATGTGTCCAGTTGAGATTTTATTTCTCCAGCCCTAGGAAACATCCAGCAAACAAACAAACGGAAAGGTTACGTTCTATTACTCACTATTGCTCCAGGATTTCAGTAAATACTTGATACTGATCTCAAAGAAGCCCGAATCCTGCTGGCTGGCCATGTCTGCGGCATACAAAGAGGCTCCGAGGACGGGTAGCCGCCCGGCAGCAGGTACCGGGCGCGGAGAGGTGGCTGGCACAGGTCGGTGACGGCAGCGAGGGGCCGCGCGCCCAGGGCGAGGCTCTGCAGATCCGCCGCCGGCTTGGGCAGGGAGGCCTCATTTAAAGGACGCCGGGAGCCGGAGAGGGATGCTCGGCCGCTCCTCCTCCTCCTCCTCCTCCCGGTCCAGGGCTCGCTTCTTATTTGCTGGGTGCCGATCTCCCCGCTGCCGCTCGCATTTCGGGGCTGCCGGGGCCGGCCGGCCGCCCGCCCGCGCACGAGCTCGGCTCCAGCCAGGTACGGAGCCCAGGAGGTCCCCACCTGCGCCGCGATCGGCTCTCTCGCGGGAGGGAGGGGTCCGGGCCGGCCTCCCTGCCCACACGGCCGCCGGCTGGGAGGAGGGGAGGGATGAGGGCTGGGCTGGGAGCGCCTCCCCGCGCCCCTGCCCGCTGTCTCAACCTGAGCCGCCTGCAGCCTCCGCCGAGGCTGCAGGGGGAGATCGCCCAGCCTCTGCGGATCCTGCGCCTGCAGCGAGGATTCCGGGGAGCAGCCCCGTGTGCCCGAGCGGCCGCTGCTTCCCCCGGGGTCCCTGCCTGAAATGCACAACTGCAGCGCGCTGCCCCACGCCCGGCGGCACCCCTGCAGCTGGCCGCGGCGGCGCTCTGAAAAGCCCCATCCGCCAGCCTCCGTGCAGCAGGGGAGCTGGATCACCAGAGGATGTTTGCCTGGGCTTTTTCTCCCCTTCCGTTCCCAGGCGTGGTGGAATCTGCATCTTGTGTTTCTCCCCCCTGCCCCCCCCCCAGAAGCGCAGTTCTTCTGAGGGGCGCCCCAGCCCAGACCTGTGCCCCCTAAGGGGACCCTACAAACGGCTTAGTCTTGCTTGCTGGGGGGCTGTCACGGCCTCCACCATGCATCTGTTGCCCAAACCTCTCATTTCCAAGCCCAAGGAAGCTTACTTAGTTTATTTGTATTAAAGGGATACGAAGCAAAAGCATTAGATTCCTTGCTGTACAATGGCTTTTTACTTCATGAATTCTTGAGATCGGGTGTCCTGATTTCGGTTAGCTTTGTTTCATGTTATCATTTACTCTGCTAAGGGATTAAATATGAGTACTGTTCTGTATTTTGATAATGACAGGCTATGTTCGAGCAGGTGGGATTTGGCCAACTATCTCATAAACCACAGGATCCCTTTCCAAGCCCCAGCACATTTATGATGAATGCTTTCTAAAATAAAAATAAACCATGTTCATAATTATTTAACATAACAATGTTGGGCAGACTCCCCAAATCAACATACAAATAGAATTTCCTCGATTAGCAGGGCATTTGAGAAAGGGAAGGGAAAGAGTATAGTATACTTTTCAAGACAAAGAATTTTTAAAATTCAGCACTAAATAGAACTATGTCCTGAAATGACCTAAGATACTTTATCAATATAATGAGCTTTTCAAACTCCTTGCACTTACCCAGAAGGCAAGCACTCAGTCACTCAGATTTCCAACTGCATTTATAGCACTTTATTCTGATGAAATCGCTCATCAGAATGACTTTTTTTTTTTTTTTTGGTCAGGTCTCATTCTGTCGCCCAGGCAGGAGTGCAGTGGCACGATCACAGCTCACTGCAGCCTCGACCTCCTGGGCTTAGGCCGTCCTTCTGCCTCAGCCTCCCAAGTAGCAGGACTACAGGTACGCGTCAAGCCATCGTGCCCAACTAATTTTTTAATTTTTTTGTAGTGACTAGGTCTCATGTGTGCCCAGGCTGTTCTCAAACTTCTGGGCTTAAGCAGTCCTCCCACCTCGGCCTCCCAAAGTACTGGGACTACAGGCGTGAGCCACTGGGGTTATAGGCATGAGCCACTGGGCCTCAGGTTGACTTCTTTTTGCACACTGGAACTGATGAGTGAATTTTGTTGTGTCCCCTGCACTTTGAATGTGTGGATTTCAGGTAAACTAGTACCCAATGGTTATACCTGGACACAAATGTTACATCCGAAAGCAAATTGAATACTCATGCCCACCTGGTCTGGCGCTGCCCAGACCTAAGAGGGCAGCGAATAAACACAGAGCCTTGGAATTCATGATCCCACAGGCTCTCAAGGCAGGGCACGTTCCCAACTGGCATCATTCCTTACCAGCTTTAAGACCTACAGCAAGCTGTTAACCTTAATAACCTTAGCTTCCCCAACTGTAAAATGGGAATAATAGTTGCACTTACTTCCTACAGTTGTTGGAGAGAATAAATGTGTCTTGCACAGAGTTAACACTTCATTAAATTTCAGCTATATCGACTTGTTATTATGCACACTTAGTGACTCTAGAATAGAACCCTTTTTAAGTTAAATAAACTTTTTTTTTT
>CAUYQG010167773.1:0-12514 GCA_963574415.1 Tarsius wallacei | reverse complement strand
AGGTTCTTGGTCTTTCAGGCCCCTTGGTAATTTTCTCTTGTCGAATTTCTTCATTGTCTTTCTATCTGGAACATTTTATTTCTAAGGAAAAGAAAGCTTGGAAGAAACTTCTAGTGATGTTTTTCAGGCCTAAAGGTAGTTTCGGTTGTTAGATAAAATCTGTTTTACTCACTTAAATTCTACATCTAGACCCTTCAATTTCTTATATACTAAAACTTTAATATGTATCCCAAACCCTAAAAAACAAACTTATAAATCACCTACATATACCTTAATAAACTTTCACTGACACTTAACTCTTATGCCTACGATTATAAACTTATAGAACCTTATGTCTAAGCACCATAACTACAACTACAAATAATAAGTAAAAATATTGAAAACAATTCTTTGCTTAAACAGAATCAGAAACTTCTTTTTACCACATATTAGTCACAAATCCTAAGCCTGTCAATCTGGTGGGCCTTCAAGGCTGTTGGCTCCCAACAGTTTCAAGGCAGGCATTGAATTGGCAAAGTAACACAATTTAGGGAGTACCTAAATACCAATGACTTGACATTTAATGAGAGTGCCCTAAGCTTTTGTGAAGGTGATAATACTTTGGGAAAAATTCCAAGTCTGAAAAACAGGTTGACCGCCAAGTGTGACAAGTATAAAGAACATGCAATACCAGTGGGAGGGTGACTGAAGAAGGACTATATCTTTAAGGAAATGACTTGAAAAAAATCTTATAAAAGAAGGCCTGGCTCAGTGGCTCAGCGTATTATCCCAGAGCTTTGGGAGGCCGAGGTGAGTGGACTGCCTGAGCCCGAGGGTTCAAGATCCGCCTGGGCAACTTGGCTAGATCTCATCTCTACAATTAAAAAAAAAAAAAAATTAGCCGGGCGTGGTAGCCGGAGCCTGTAGTTCCAGCTACTTGGAAGGCTGAGGTGGAGGGATCGCCGGACCCCCCAGCAGGTCGAAGCTGCGGTGGCGGGCAGAGTGCCACTGAACTCCAGTCTGGGTGACAGAGTGAGACTCCAACTCAAAGAAAAAAAAAAATTAAATAAATAAAGTTCCGAAAGAAAGGAAGAAAGGAAGGAAAAAAGGAAGAAAGAAAGAAAGAAAGAAAGGAAGGAAGAAAGAAATAAAGATAGAAAGAAAGAAAGAAAGAAAAAAAGAAAGAAAGGAAGAAAGAAAGAAAGAAAACGGAATCCAGGACGTCAGAATCAAGAAACTCCCTTAGCCATTACAAGGTCTGAAGGTTTGAGTCTCTCCTCTAAATTCCTATGTTAATGTCCTAATCCCCAAGGTGATAGTAAGAGGAGGTGGGACCTTTTGGGAGGTGATTAGGTCATGTGAGCAGAACTATGGGATTAGTGACTTTTGAAAGAAGCCCAAGGTGCTTGTTTACCATGTGAGGACAACCTAAAAGGCACAGTTTATGAGGAAAGGCCAGGCTTTCAACAGATGTTGAACTACCAATGCCTTGATCTTGCACTTCCCATTGATCTTGGACTTCTGGAGAAAACTGTGAGAAGTAAATGTTTGTTGCTTATAAGCTACCCAGTTTATGGTATTTTGTTACAGCATCCTGAACAAACTAAGCCATCAAGATAGTACGACCACAAAATATATTGATTCCTTCATTAAAAAGATTAGTTTTTTGTCCTTAAGGTATGCCGAGCACTGAAATAGATGCTGGGGATGTAGTAGCAATCAAAGAAACATGCTCATATGGAATTTACATTCTAATAGAACAATAAATAGTAAACTAATAGTCAAATTAGAAAATAAGCAATAAATTAACAAAAAAGAAATCAATTAGAAATTCTGCCAAATAAAAGAATGTGGAAGAAAATTTCAAAGGGTGATCTAATTTAGACTATGAAATCAGAGAAAAACTCCCTGAAGTGAACAGTTGTATAGAAGGATGAAACAGGACAACCACAGGAGGAAAAGTGGCACAATGTTGACAGAATGTTGGAGCACGAAGGTGCTGTTTAATTTTGTGAGGGAATATAAGTGTTGTGTTAGAAGATTCTATAGTTCATAAATTTGAATCTTCATTTCTATGTTTAAAACATATTTATTGAAATTATCTAAATGTATTAGATTTAAAAAAATTAAATATCACATTTTTAAAAACTCAATTTAAATTGTCAAATCAAAGCATGTGATAATTTAATAAAGTAAGATCTTTCCTGAATTTTAGTTTCTTTGTCAATTAGCACAAAGTGTGTGCATTATGAAATCTTGATGAATTTTAATTCATTCTGAATGAAAATTTTGGCTTTATTTTTGTTGGTTTTGTGCATACCTTTCTAATGATTCGTGATTAGTTTTGTAATAATACTTTTTAGAAAATCAGAAAAAAAAAATAGCTAGACATCTATATCTTCATCTAAGATACAACTTAGTGAATAGGCCTGTATTAAATGTTTCCACATTTTTAAAATTTTAGATGAGTTTTTAGACTTTCTCCAAAATAAACACATCCAAAGGAATACAATAAAAATTGCACGTTATTCAGATAATCTATATCTATCTCTTATTAAGCTCCTTTGTGGGCCCACAGACTGTCAGGTGAAAAACATTGCCTAAAAGGGATACTTTGATTAGTGAATAGGGGTGGGGATATATACCTTGATAAAAACAGCTTAGATCTTTCCTATGAAACCTGGCTTTCTCGTTCTTGTAAACTGTCAAGTCTTCCTTTGGCTTGGGGGAAGCTAGTTGGAGAAAAGACATAGCCTAGCTATTTGTGTCAGTACTTTTTTTCCTCTTTTAATTAGTCTAATTACTGTGCCTGCAAGCTACTCCTTCTCTCCACACCTGACAAGGTTTACCTGTAGTCTGGATTTTATTATACACAATCTGGGCTCTGATTTCCTCTGCTCTGTAGTCGCTAACACAGCCACTTTTGTGTTCCATCTAAAAACATTTAGCAAATTGTCATGCTTCTTTTGGTACCTGTTCCTTTAAATTCTCAATGATTTTTATGGTCTTTATTTTTTCTTTTGTTATAACAAATTAATAGAATTTGAGGAAGTAAATTTATATGTTTTGTCTGCCTTCTTGAGTTAGAAGTCATCTTTTTCACACATTCAGCCATCATTTTTTTTTTGTTTTTTCAGACACGGTCTTGCTCTGTCACCCAGGTTACAATGCATTGGTGTGATCATATCTCACTGTAGTCTCAAACTCAAGCTATCCTCTCACCTCAGCTTTCTAATAGCTTGTAGGTAGTACAGGCATGCACCAACACACCCAACTTTTTTTTTTTTGGTTTCACTCTGTTGCATAGGCTGGTCTCAGACTCTTGGTTCAAGTGACCTTCCATCCTCAGCCTCCCAAGACGCTGGGATTACTGGCATGAGCACCGTGCCTGGCCTGTTGCCTATTTGATTCTCATCTATTTTGATTGTTAAAAAACAGAGGACTGTCAGATAACACTGATTGTTCTCTGAAATACAAAATTAATTAGTAGAAAGTTCACTCTGTGCAAAGAAAAATGATAGAATTTTCGAGTTATAACAACAAGAAAAAAGTTAACTATTTTCACTATTCATTTTGGTGCAATCACAGACTAAGAAGATCTATTCAAAAGCAAATATCAGCTAAAGTAGATTTGAGTACGTAAGAATTAACTTCAATCAATAGTGAATTTTAACTTAAGACCTGGAAGCAATAGAATATATCACAATACAATAATTCATATAAAAAGACATTTAGATCTTCATCATGTATCTTATTAAGAATTTCTTACTTCTAACTCCAGTGATAAAGTTCTCTTGGACTTAAAAGTTATTAGTTGATTTCAACAAGCAGATAGATTTTCTGAAGCTGAAAAGGTTTATTAATAACTAGAATAATGATAATAAATCATTATCTAAAAGATTTTCCTCTCTCTTGATTTCTGGAAGCTTGGAGCTATTGTCTGCTCAGTGGTGTTTACATGTTAAGATTCTGCCTTTATTTATTATTTGTTTTTTTATCTTGTGTTTTTACTATAAGCCATTGCAAATACTTTTTTGGAAGTTGGTAATATATAAAAATAAAAATAAATTCTTTTTACACATACAGATGTTGTTTTTGTTTTGTGTTTTACAGATTGCATAGGAGTTTTATCTTATTCTTTTTGTGGAAGGAAGGGAAATCTGTGACATAATGTGTCTTTCTTTCTGCCAAAAAAGAGCACCTGAGTTTGTGGAAAGTATGTGGAAAGAAAAGGGAGCCATCAGACAATGTTCTTGTTCCCTGCCATTTCAGGGTAAGTTTTTATTTTACCATTCTGGGCTTTTTGATTTTAATGTCTTCATGTACTTTTCAGTCAAGAAAAAAACTCCTAGGTTGTCATTCATGCCCTACTGTCTTTACACTGAATTTAAAAAATTAAATCTTTTTCTAAGGCTCGCCTCATGACTAATGTGCCCAATTGAAATATATATATATATATATATATATATATATATATACACACACACATAAATATATTACATATAAATATATATATAATACATATATTTTTACACTCTTTCATTTTTGAGGAAGACAAAAGTTTAGATTAACATTAACATAAAGTGTTATTTCCACTAGAAGAGCAATTTGGTTCACAGTAATAAAAGAAAAATAATTTTAATGGTTGCCTTTAGAATAATCAACTATCACAAATATTATAGACTGGTAATCTCATGCATCATGGCAGCCCTTTGAAGTGACTATCATCATTTGGCATATATTAGATAAATTAGTTCAATATATTTTGTCAGTATAATTTACATACAAAATCAATTTTAGAAATATAAAGCAGTCACACCTCAGATATATTATGGGTTCCATTCTAGATGACCACAAAAGGCAAATATTGCAACTTTTATCACATTAACTTTTTGGTTTCCTGGTACATGTTTGTTATGTTTATACTATATTATATTCTATTGTGTTCAACTGCATTATTTCTAAAAAATGTTCATACATTCCTTAATTTAATACTCTGTTGTTAAAAAAATGCTAACAATCAACTGAGTCTTCCTCAAGTCATTATCTTTTTGCTGATGGGAGATCTTGCCTGAATGTTGATGTCTGCTGACTGATCAGCGTGGTGTTTATTGAATGCTGAGATGACTGTGGCAATTTCTTTAAGTCAACAATGAAGTTTACTACGTTAATTGACTCTTCCTTTGACAAGGGAATTCTCTGTAACATGTGATGCTGTTTTATTTTACCCACCGTAGAAACTTCTTTCAAAATTGGAGTCAGTCTTCTCAAGTGCTGCTACTGCATTAACAACTAAGTTTGAATACTGTTCTAACTAGTTTGTTGTCATTTTAACAATGTTCACAGCATCTTTACCAGGAGCAGATTTCATCTCAAGAAACCACTTTCTTTGCTCATCCATAAGAAGCAACTCCTCATTGGTTCAAGCTGAATCATGAGATTGCAGCAATTCAATCACATCTCCTAGCTCCATGTCTAATTCTAGTTCTCTTGCTGTATCCACATCTGCTGACTTCCTCCACTGAAACTTTGAACCCCTCAAAGTCATCTATGATGACTGGAATCACCTTCTTTCAAACTCCTGTTCATGTTATTGTTTTGACCTTCTCTCATGAATCACAAATGTTCTTAAAGGCATCAAGAATGGTGAATCTTTCCCAGATAGTTTTTGATGTACTTTACCCAGATTCATTAGAGGAATAACTATCCATGGCAGCTATAGTCTTACAAAATGTATTTTTGAAATAATAAAACTTGTAAGTCAAACTTCCTCCTTGATCCATGGGCTGCAGAATAAATGTGCAAGCAGGCATGAAAACAGCATTTGTCTTCTGTACATTTCCGTCAACTCTTGGGTGACCAGGTACATTGTCAGTGAGAAGTAATATTTTGAAAATAATCTTTTTTTTTTCTGAGCAGTCTCAATAGTGAGGTTAAAATATTCAATAAACAGCCGGGCTCGGTGACTCAGCCTGTAATCCCGCGCTTTGGGAGGCTGAGGTGAGTGGATTGCCTGAGCCCGCGGGTTCGAGATCCGCCTGGGCAACTTGGTGAGACCTCATCTCTACAATAAAATCAAAAAATTAGCTGGGTGTGGTGGCATGCGTCTGTAGTTCCAGCTACTTGGAAGGCTGAGGCGGAAGGATCGCCAGAGCCGAGCAGGTCGAAGCTGCAGTGGCCGGGAGCGTGCCACTGCACTCCAGTCTGGAAAGAGTGAGACTCCAACTCAAAAAAAAAAAAAAAAAAAAATATATATATATATATGTATATATACACACATATATATATATTTTTCAATAAACTATGCTATGAAAAGATGTACTGTCATGCAGGCTTTGTTTTTCCATTTACTGAACACAGTCAAGGTAGACAGCACAATTCTTAAGGGTTCTAAGATTTCAGGTATGGTTAATGAGCACTGACTTTAATTTAAAGTGAACAGTTTGTTTCATTGGCCCCTAACAAGAGAATCAGCCTGTCTTTTGAAGTTTTTGAAGTTGGACATTGAATTCTCTCTAGCTATGAAAGTCCTAGATGAGCTGGGCTTTGTGGCTCTGCCTGTAATCCCGCGCTTTGGGATGCTGAGGTGAGTGGATTGCCTGAGCCCACAGGTTCGAGACTCGCCTGGGCAACTTGGCGAGACCTCATCTCTACAATAAATAAAAAAATTAGCCAGGCATGGTAGCGCGCACCTGTAGTTCCAGCTACTTGGAAGGCTGAGATGGAAGGATCACCAGAGCCCAGCAGGTCGAGGCTGCAGTGGCCGGGAGCAGCCACTGCACTCCAGTCTGGCGACAGAGTGAGACTCCAACTCAAAAAAAAAAAAGAAAAAAGAAAGTCCTAGATGACATTTTCCAACAAAAAAATATTTTGTCTACATTGAAAATCTGTTGTTTAGTGTAGACACCTTCATCCATGATCTCAGCTAGGTCTTCTAGAGAACTTGCTGTAGTTTCTCCATCAGCACCTGCTGCTTCACCTTGCAAGATTTTTATGTTATGGAGATGATTTCTTTCCTTCAGTCTCATAAACCCATCTCTGCTCTCTTCCAACTTTTCTTCTGCAGCATCTTCATCTCTCTTTGCCTTCATAGAATTGAAGAGAGTTAGAGCCTTGCTCTAGATTAGACTTTGGCTTAAGAAAATGTGGCTGGTTTGAGTTTCTATCCAGACCACTAAAACTTTCTCCATAACACTAATAAGGCTCTTTTATTTTCTCTTAATTATCTATTTGTTTACTGATGTAGCAATTTTAATTTTCTTCAAGAACTTTTTAAGTTGCATTTCAACTTAGCTAGTTGCATTTCTACTTAAACTGGGCACAAGAGTACCAGCTTTTGGCCAATGTGGGCTTTTTACACACCTCCTCACTACTTTTTCATTTAGAAATTTAAAAGCCTTTGTGAGGTTGTTAATTGGTCTAATTTCAATATTGTTGTTTACAGGGAATCTAGAGGCCCAAGGAGAGGGAGAGAAATGAGGAAATTGGTGGAGCAGTTAGAACAGACAAAACATTTATTAAGTTTGCCATCTTATGTGGCTGCAGTTTGTGGTACCCCAAAGACTTACAGTCTTAACGTCAAAGATCACTGATTACAGATCGCCATAACAAAGACAATAATAATGGAAACATTTGAAATGTTGTGAGAATTACCAAAATGTGATACAGAGACATGAAGTGAAGATATACTGTTGGAAAAATGGCACCAGTAGACTTGCTTAACATAAGGTTATCACAGACCTTCAATTTGTAACATTGCAGTATCTGTGAGTTTTAATAAGATGAAGTATGCCTGTATCTAGGGATTTTCTGTCACATCTGCTGCAAGTTGATTCTCTTCCCGCCTGTAGATCTATCCTTTCATTTCAAATATCATTTCAAATGCCAAGTCTTTCATTAAATAGCTCTTAGATTTCACCCAGAACTAAAGCTCTCCACTTTGAAAGCCCATCGTATTTTTATATGACTTGTGACCCTAATCTTGCTCTTCCCTTTATTAGACATGTTTTTATACCTGCCTTACCTGATTCTTTTTAAAAAACTGTTCTTTCAGTGGAGTTTGTCTTCTTATCCAGTTTCTAGCCTACAAAATATCTACTGTAGTACCCTATCTATTATAAGCATATAAAAATCACAATTTTTTAATTTAATATTTTAATTAAATATATGCTTCTTTAAAATAAAATAATAAAATTTAAATTAAAAAAAGTATGCTTATGATGTTCAAACTTCTCTCTCTCTCTCTCTCTCTCTCTATAATATATATATTCTGTCTATATATAATATATATATTTGTCACCACAAACAAAATTACAAAGGGTAAATCATTAGTTTTGGTAATTCAACATTGATCATCCTTCTAATAAAAACATCTTCTCCATATAGGACAGATACACTCAGGCACATACACAAAGAATACTGTAGGATTAAAGGCTAAAATCACTCCCAGAAAATAGCTTTTTTATTCACAATATGGTGATTAAATTTGAAACTATGGCTTAGGTTAATGGGAACAAATTCTGAGATGGAAATAGGGGATCACAGGCCTTTTTCTGCAGCTAGTACATTAGAGTACTTTTGGCAAAGTTTCTGAATCTTTTTGTTTCTCAATTTTCTCACCTGAAAAACAGTATAGTTTTTTTCTTTACTATTAATCTATAAAATTGTTGCAGTAACATACTGTGATAATTATTTGAAACATCTTTGAAGATTCGTAATTGATCCGCAGATACAAGTTTTATTATTGGTTTTGCATGGGAATTTATTACCATCTAAAATTTTTCTCTGGGACTAATGGAAGTCTTCATTAATGAGATACTCTAAATACTAAGACAAAGGTAACCATCATCGCTATTTTTTAGTTGTAAAATTCAGTTTTTAGACTGATGTGACTACTATTTAAGAATAGAAAAAAGTCTATTTGATGGGTTGTATAAAGAAATACTACATTTTAAACAATGTATATAAGTATATAATTATGAAGGATGTTTAAACAATAGGTTTGCAAGTTTGTTTTAGTCAAGTCTAGATTAAATTTATTTTATCTTGATTAAGAATGGGTCCTTGGCCAGGCACGGTGACTCAGTCTGTAATCCCACGCTTTGGGAGGCCGAGGTGAGTGAATTGCCTGAGCCCGCGGGTTCAAGAGCCGCCTGGGCAACTTGGTAAGCCCTCATCTCTACAATAAATAAAAAAAATTAGCCGGGTGTGATAGCGCATGCCTGTAGTTCCAGCTACTTGGAAGGCTGAGGCGGAAGGATCACTGGAACCCAGCAGGTCGAGGCTGCGGTGGCCAGGAGCGGCCACTGCACTCTAGTCTGGGCGACAGAGTGAGACTCCAACTCAAAAGAAAAAAAAAAGAATGGGTCCTCATCAGTCTTCAAAAACTGTTTGCTAATGTCCTCATAGTAAATGTTGTCTATATTTTGAACATTAGTAACAAGACTTCCAGCCAATCACATTATTCAAGCAAATCTCAAAACATTTGTTCACCTACATTAAATAGAACACTTAAGACACAGTCCAACTAACTGAAACTCTAATCAACATTATGCTCTAATTGTAGAATTTTATATAACCTCAGTTGATGATAGACTCTGAGATGTTGTCTTTGGTCTCTCTGCTTGGAATCTCTTAATTCTCTTGTGTTTTATTTGAATCCTTGGAGACTTGCCCCTACTTGCATATTCAAGTAATACTCTTTCCTCTCTGGACTTGTAGGGGGTTCCTAGTCTATTTTTGATTATGGAAGCTTTTGACAATCTAATGAATCCTATGAATCTGTTGTACTTTATCCTTACAAGTATGTTCACATGTTTATACATATACAAATTTGTACACACTTTTACATGGTTCCAGGTATTCTGAAGCCCATCCTTGCCAATCCATGTTCTCTCTAAGGGATGGTAGACCCCGGATTAAAAGCTGTGCTCAAACCCTGCAAGCTGCTTCTTTTTGAGACTATATTTTGGCCATTCCCTCTACTTTGTTCTTATCACTGATTCCACACACAGGCTCAAATTTTTGAAATGTTTTCAATCTCTGTGAAATAAACTCCTGTCTTGATGTCTAACATTGCTGATCACTGACATTCACATTCTTTGATACTCTCAGCAATGAAGTTAATTTTGATAGGCTTGATTCCAATCCATTCACCATTCAGAATCATTCAAATTAGAATTTGGGAAAGGGTTTGTAGAAGGGGGAAACCAGGACAAGATGGGTAAAATTAATGACATGTTTTCTGTTGACTTTGTTTCTCCCATATATTTTGCAGGATCTCTTGAGCACAGCAGTCTATCTAGGCTCCATATCTTACCTTTTCCTATCTGTTCTTATTTGAAAACTGAATTTCTGCCTTCTGCTTTAGTTCCTATTTGGTAAACATAAATTTAGAGTTATATTATTATCCAATGTAAGGCAGTAGATATGACACTCTCAAGTTTTATTTGATATGAATCTTACAAGCAGCACTATCTAGCACATCATAAAGCAGAGAACTATTTAGGATTTAAAACACGTATTATCAATGACAAGGGCCTAGTGATAAGTATTTCACGGACATCATAAAAGCATGAATTGTGTAACTGTTCAGAGATGCATTTCTTATGAAAGCGTTTATTCCACTTATTTTTACCTCCAAAGAAAAGTGTTTGTTTTAAAGGCATACATGCCAGAAGACTAAGTATTTTAAAATATAAATGATGCTTTTAAAATAGAAATGATAAAGATACTTTTTAAAAAATTACTTGGGAAGAAATTATGAGAATTTATTCTGAAAGTCACTTTCAATCTGATGATTTCACTTCTGGTCAAGGTTTCCAAATTCCATTATGCTTCCTGGTGCATAAATCATGCAACCTAGACTTATTGGCCTTTATAAACACATGTATTTTATTTAGGCGCGTGGGGATGAGTCATTCTTTCAAAATAGCTGGATGCTTTTTATAAGATAAGCTATGGATGAACTGTTACTACCTGACTGGAGATGGGTGGGAAGAAATAATGAATAAAATGTAAAGTGGATTTTGACTGTGCAAAATGTTTTAGTACTTAAGACTTTAAGCATTAGCAGATCTTGAATTCATGAATTCAACTAGTCACAAATGAGCTTAAATGTTCATGTAGTGATTTGTCATTTTATGGATATATGAAATTAGTGGACTGGTGTGGGGGTAGAATTTATAACAGAGATTGAGGATGGTAAGAAGTAGTATCTGTTTCTCAAGCCAGTTCGTGGTGCAATCTACTTACTAAGATTGCAGATATACATACGTGTGTGTGTGTGTGTGTGTGTGTGTGTGTGTGTATACATATATGTAAATTATTTGGTGTCCTGGGATTCACATATTTAAAGATAGGAGATTCTCAGACAAAGTCTATGATAATATTAGCACCGTCTTCTCTAAATTTAATACAAGAGAAGAAACTTACCAAGCCAAATTTAAGATTTATATAGAAAGATATACATAGAGATTCCCAACATTATCAATTCCAAATTTAAAAGCGTATTGAGGACCAAAGCATTAGGCTAAGTGAAAACTATCTCTGCATTTTCCCCCCCACATGCTTCCTTTGTAATGAAGTTGCTATTTTGTCTCCCTTTAATGTAAGGATGAGTTGAGAAAGAAATAGAGTTAAGGGATAATATTTTGAGGAATAATGATTGTTACAAATCCACTTCTTCAGATCTCCTTTATAATGTCCATTAGCAGAGTTAAAAAATAAACAATTATATTATATAATCTGAATATGTAACTTTAATTCATGTCAATTATTTGAAATAATAGAAGCAGCTATGTCTTATTTAATATGTTAGGCAAGTGTAAAATAATGAGATAGGTAGATTTGCAAGAGAGCTTTTAAATACAGTTCTTCATGAGATATAGAAAATATTACCCCAAATCCTCAAATTAAACCCAAAGATGAAATGGTAAATATTAATATGATGGCCAGATAACTAATAGACTATTTCTTCTATTAAACAAAACTAATATTTTTAAATGACTGAAATATGAATGCAGTACGATGAAAATCACAAAAGTCAAATCAAAATTTTCACTGAAACATTTATTCTTTGTTATTGACTGAACAAATGCAATCAATGACCAATGCATTCTGACTACTAGATGATAGAGATGCAGTGAAGAAAATATTGTACTTAAAGTCTAATAGAGATAGAAAAGAATAAAACCTTAACAATAAGTGAGGGTGATGATGACTGCAACAGAAAACGTGCGTTTTACTTTGGTAGGTCTGAGTCAAAAAATCAAGTCACAACTTTTTGGAGACTACTAAAGGGATCTCTCTTTTTTTTTTTTGAGTTGAAGTCTCGCTCTGTCGCCCAGACTGGAGTGCAGTGGCTGCTCCCGGCCACCGCAGCCTCGACCTGCTGGACTCCAGCGATCCTTCCACCTCAGCCTTCCAAGTAGCTGGAAGTAAAGCTTGCGCTACCATGCCCAGCTAATTTTTTTTTTTTTGATTTATTGTAGAGATGAGGTCTCGTCAAGTTGCTCAGGCGGGTCTTGAACCTGAG